>JAWPHD010005698.1:0-158247 GCA_037043455.1 Cyrtodaria siliqua | reverse complement strand
GCAGCTCTTCTTAACGTCTCACACCACAATTAATTTTCCATAGGGTCCCATTGTAACGTTTTTGTTCGTGGCATAGAGATAAAAAAGATTTTGCAACATGTATTTATGCTTAAATTCTTCATTGATCCAATATCTGCATGTTATTAACTTTTAACAAATATTTACCAGATTGAACTTTTTTTAATTTCATGTTTGCGTGACACCTATCAAAATTGAGATAAAAATACAACCCCGTGGAGATTAGACCCATGATGTGTAAAATGAGGCAGAATTAGCTAGAAATCTTATATCAACATGCATTTTTCTGTGATCTCTTCCTAAAATGCTGTAGATTTAGAACCTGGTAAAGATAAATCAATGTATCCTGTAAAATGTTGAAAAGCGAACTTGTTTTTTTTTATCTACCTCCTTCATCTGTAGGGCAGGAGTATTCAAGGGAGATAATAGTGTTGTGAGTCCTTAAGGTGATTTTTTTTTCTAATGATCACCTCAATAATAATTGAAAATGTATACAAATCAATTACATGCTGAAAAGTGCTAACATTTTGATTCCAGGTTTATTGCTTTTCAAATTATTCAAGTTTTAGTGACCCAGGGTATTGGTCGAAATTCAGGCCGAGCACCTTTAATATTTTGAAAAACTACAGTAGTGATAAGGATTTTGCATTTTCCTGGTCATTTGTGCTCAGCTATGTCTGAAACTTTCAAATATACATGAAAAGGCATCTCTACATCTGAATACAGCATAAAAATGATCTTTAAGAAATGATTATTGAGAAAAATGCTGAAAATAATAAACTCAAACTAAGGGTTACCCGTGAAAATTTTGATTTTCCACGAAAAGTATCAGTCTCTCGCTTCAATTTTGACATTTTTTCAAAGTAGTCTGTCTTCATTGATATGTGTGTTTGTTTAACAAGCCAATAGCTGTAAAATAAAACTAAAATTATGCTTATACCTGTATTGGTTTTGAAAATATAGTTAATTTTTAGTTAAACATTGTATCAAGTAAAATTTCAGCTAATTCCTGCAATATGAAGATAACTTGAAGTAACTATACATACACAGACGGGATTTCTGAATAACCGTGTTAACTGTGTCCAAACATGTCTGAAACGTTCACAGATACACAAACAATGCTTAGAGGTGAAGTATGTAAGATACCCGTTCTGCAGCTCTAAAGCGCAAGGGCTTAGAGATGAATGATGGAAATTCCCATTCTGCAGCTCTAAATTGCAAGGCGTTAGAGATGAATGATGAAAGATACCTGTTCTGCAGCTCTAAAGCGCAATGCCTTAGCATTAAAGGATGAAATATACCCGTTCTGCAGCTCTAAAGCGCAATACCTTAGAGATGACGGATGAAAATGCCATTATGCAGCTCTAAAGCGCAATGCCTTAAGAATAACGAATAAAAGATACCCATTCTGCAGCTCTTCTTAACGTCTCACACCACAATTAATTTTCCATAGGGTCCCATTGTAACGTTTTTGTTCGTGGCATAGAGATAAAAAAGATTTTGCAACATGTATTTATGCTTAAATTCTTCATTGATCCAATATCTGCATGTTATTAACTTTTAACAAATATTTACCAGATTGAACTTTTTTTAATTTCATGTTTGCGTGACACCTATCAAAATTGAGATAAAAATACAACCCCGTGGAGATTAGACCCATGATGTGTAAAATGAGGCAGAATTAGCTAGAAATCTTATATCAACATGCATTTTTCTGTGATCTCTTCCTAAAATGCTGTAGATTTAGAACCTGGTAAAGATAAATCAATGTATCCTGTAAAATGTTGAAAAGCGAACTTGTTTTTTTTTATCTACCTCCTTCATCTGTAGGGCAGGAGTATTCAAGGGAGATAATAGTGTTGTGAGTCCTTAAGGTGATTTTTTTTTCTAATGATCACCTCAATAATAATTGAAAATGTATACAAATCAATTACATGCTGAAAAGTGCTAACATTTTGATTCCAGGTTTATTGCTTTTCAAATTATTCAAGTTTTAGTGACCCAGGGTATTGGTCGAAATTCAGGCCGAGCACCTTTAATATTTTGAAAAACTACAGTAGTGATAAGGATTTTGCATTTTCCTGGTCATTTGTGCTCAGCTATGTCTGAAACTTTCAAATATACATGAAAAGGCATCTCTACATCTGAATACAGCATAAAAATGATCTTTAAGAAATGATTATTGAGAAAAATGCTGAAAATAATAAACTCAAACTAAGGGTTACCCGTGAAAATTTTGATTTTCCACGAAAAGTATCAGTCTCTCGCTTCAATTTTGACATTTTTTCAAAGTAGTCTGTCTTCATTGATATGTGTGTTTGTTTAACAAGCCAATAGCTGTAAAATAAAACTAAAATTATGCTTATACCTGTATTGGTTTTGAAAATATAGTTAATTTTTAGTTAAACATTGTATCAAGTAAAATTTCAGCTAATTCCTGCAATATGAAGATAACTTGAAGTAACTATACATACACAGACGGGATTTCTGAATAACCGTGTTAACTGTGTCCAAACATGTCTGAAACGTTCACAGATACACAAACAATGCTTAGAGGTGAAGTATGTAAGATACCCGTTCTGCAGCTCTAAAGCGCAAGGGCTTAGAGATGAATGATGGAAATTCCCATTCTGCAGCTCTAAATTGCAAGGCGTTAGAGATGAATGATGAAAGATACCTGTTCTGCAGCTCTAAAGCGCAATGCCTTAGCATTAAAGGATGAAATATACCCGTTCTGCAGCTCTAAAGCGCAATACCTTAGAGATGACGGATGAAAATGCCATTATGCAGCTCTAAAGCGCAATGCCTTAAGAATAACGAATAAAAGATACCCATTCTGCAGCTCTTCTTAACGTCTCACACCACAATTAATTTTCCATAGGGTCCCATTGTAACGTTTTTGTTCGTGGCATAGAGATAAAAAAGATTTTGCAACATGTATTTATGCTTAAATTCTTCATTGATCCAATATCTGCATGTTATTAACTTTTAACAAATATTTACCAGATTGAACTTTTTTTAATTTCATGTTTGCGTGACACCTATCAAAATTGAGATAAAAATACAACCCCGTGGAGATTAGACCCATGATGTGTAAAATGAGGCAGAATTAGCTAGAAATCTTATATCAACATGCATTTTTCTGTGATCTCTTCCTAAAATGCTGTAGATTTAGAACCTGGTAAAGATAAATCAATGTATCCTGTAAAATGTTGAAAAGCGAACTTGTTTTTTTTTATCTACCTCCTTCATCTGTAGGGCAGGAGTATTCAAGGGAGATAATAGTGTTGTGAGTCCTTAAGGTGATTTTTTTTTCTAATGATCACCTCAATAATAATTGAAAATGTATACAAATCAATTACATGCTGAAAAGTGCTAACATTTTGATTCCAGGTTTATTGCTTTTCAAATTATTCAAGTTTTAGTGACCCAGGGTATTGGTCGAAATTCAGGCCGAGCACCTTTAATATTTTGAAAAACTACAGTAGTGATAAGGATTTTGCATTTTCCTGGTCATTTGTGCTCAGCTATGTCTGAAACTTTCAAATATACATGAAAAGGCATCTCTACATCTGAATACAGCATAAAAATGATCTTTAAGAAATGATTATTGAGAAAAATGCTGAAAATAATAAACTCAAACTAAGGGTTACCCGTGAAAATTTTGATTTTCCACGAAAAGTATCAGTCTCTCGCTTCAATTTTGACATTTTTTCAAAGTAGTCTGTCTTCATTGATATGTGTGTTTGTTTAACAAGCCAATAGCTGTAAAATAAAACTAAAATTATGCTTATACCTGTATTGGTTTTGAAAATATAGTTAATTTTTAGTTAAACATTGTATCAAGTAAAATTTCAGCTAATTCCTGCAATATGAAGATAACTTGAAGTAACTATACATACACAGACGGGATTTCTGAATAACCGTGTTAACTGTGTCCAAACATGTCTGAAACGTTCACAGATACACAAACAATGCTTAGAGGTGAAGTATGTAAGATACCCGTTCTGCAGCTCTAAAGCGCAAGGGCTTAGAGATGAATGATGGAAATTCCCATTCTGCAGCTCTAAATTGCAAGGCGTTAGAGATGAATGATGAAAGATACCTGTTCTGCAGCTCTAAAGCGCAATGCCTTAGCATTAAAGGATGAAATATACCCGTTCTGCAGCTCTAAAGCGCAATACCTTAGAGATGACGGATGAAAATGCCATTATGCAGCTCTAAAGCGCAATGCCTTAAGAATAACGAATAAAAGATACCCATTCTGTAGCTCTTCTTAACGTCTCACACCACAATTAATTTTCCATAGGGTCCCATTGTAACGTTTTTGTTCGTGGCATAGAGATAAAAAAGATTTTGCAACATGTATTTATGCTTAAATTCTTCATTGATCCAATATCTGCATGTTATTAACTTTTAACAAATATTTACCAGATTGAACTTTTTTTAATTTCATGTTTGCGTGACACCTATCAAAATTGAGATAAAAATACAACCCCGTGGAGATTAGACCCATGATGTGTAAAATGAGGCAGAATTAGCTAGAAATCTTATATCAACATGCATTTTTCTGTGATCTCTTCCTAAAATGCTGTAGATTTAGAACCTGGTAAAGATAAATCAATGTATCCTGTAAAATGTTGAAAAGCGAACTTGTTTTTTTTTATCTACCTCCTTCATCTGTAGGGCAGGAGTATTCAAGGGAGATAATAGTGTTGTGAGTCCTTAAGGTGATTTTTTTTTCTAATGATCACCTCAATAATAATTGAAAATGTATACAAATCAATTACATGCTGAAAAGTGCTAACATTTTGATTCCAGGTTTATTGCTTTTCAAATTATTCAAGTTTTAGTGACCCAGGGTATTGGTCGAAATTCAGGCCGAGCACCTTTAATATTTTGAAAAACTACAGTAGTGATAAGGATTTTGCATTTTCCTGGTCATTTGTGCTCAGCTATGTCTGAAACTTTCAAATATACATGAAAAGGCATCTCTACATCTGAATACAGCATAAAAATGATCTTTAAGAAATGATTATTGAGAAAAATGCTGAAAATAATAAACTCAAACTAAGGGTTACCCGTGAAAATTTTGATTTTCCACGAAAAGTATCAGTCTCTCGCTTCAATTTTGACATTTTTTCAAAGTAGTCTGTCTTCATTGATATGTGTGTTTGTTTAACAAGCCAATAGCTGTAAAATAAAACTAAAATTATGCTTATACCTGTATTGGTTTTGAAAATATAGTTAATTTTTAGTTAAACATTGTATCAAGTAAAATTTCAGCTAATTCCTGCAATATGAAGATAACTTGAAGTAACTATACATACACAGACGGGATTTCTGAATAACCGTGTTAACTGTGTCCAAACATGTCTGAAACGTTCACAGATACACAAACAATGCTTAGAGGTGAAGTATGTAAGATACCCGTTCTGCAGCTCTAAAGCGCAAGGGCTTAGAGATGAATGATGGAAATTCCCATTCTGCAGCTCTAAATTGCAAGGCGTTAGAGATGAATGATGAAAGATACCTGTTCTGCAGCTCTAAAGCGCAATGCCTTAGCATTAAAGGATGAAATATACCCGTTCTGCAGCTCTAAAGCGCAATACCTTAGAGATGACGGATGAAAATGCCATTATGCAGCTCTAAAGCGCAATGCCTTAAGAATAACGAATAAAAGATACCCATTCTGCAGCTCTTCTTAACGTCTCACACCACAATTAATTTTCCATAGGGTCCCATTGTAACGTTTTTGTTCGTGGCATAGAGATAAAAAAGATTTTGCAACATGTATTTATGCTTAAATTCTTCATTGATCCAATATCTGCATGTTATTAACTTTTAACAAATATTTACCAGATTGAACTTTTTTTAATTTCATGTTTGCGTGACACCTATCAAAATTGAGATAAAAATACAACCCCGTGGAGATTAGACCCATGATGTGTAAAATGAGGCAGAATTAGCTAGAAATCTTATATCAACATGCATTTTTCTGTGATCTCTTCCTAAAATGCTGTAGATTTAGAACCTGGTAAAGATAAATCAATGTATCCTGTAAAATGTTGAAAAGCGAACTTGTTTTTTTTTATCTACCTCCTTCATCTGTAGGGCAGGAGTATTCAAGGGAGATAATAGTGTTGTGAGTCCTTAAGGTGATTTTTTTTTCTAATGATCACCTCAATAATAATTGAAAATGTATACAAATCAATTACATGCTGAAAAGTGCTAACATTTTGATTCCAGGTTTATTGCTTTTTTTCAAATTATTCAAGTTTTAGTGACCCAGGGTATTGGTCGAAATTCAGGCCGAGCACCTTTAATATTTTGAAAAACTACAGTAGTGATAAGGATTTTGCATTTTCCTGGTCATTTGTGCTCAGCTATGTCTGAAACTTTCAAATATACATGAAAAGGCATCTCTACATCTGAATACAGCATAAAAATGATCTTTAAGAAATGATTATTGAGAAAAATGCTGAAAATAATAAACTCAAACTAAGGGTTACCCGTGAAAATTTTGATTTTCCACGAAAAGTATCAGTCTCTCGCTTCAATTTTGACATTTTTTCAAAGTAGTCTGTCTTCATTGATATGTGTGTTTGTTTAACAAGCCAATAGCTGTAAAATAAAACTAAAATTATGCTTATACCTGTATTGGTTTTGAAAATATAGTTAATTTTTAGTTAAACATTGTATCAAGTAAAATTTCAGCTAATTCCTGCAATATGAAGATAACTTGAAGTAACTATACATACACAGACGGGATTTCTGCATAACCGTGTTAACTGTGTCCAAACATGTCTGAAACGTTCACAGATACACAAACAATGCTTAGAGGTGAAGTATGTAAGATACCCGTTCTGCAGCTCTAAAGCGCAAGGGCTTAGAGATGAATGATGGAAATTCCCATTCTGCAGCTCTAAATTGCAAGGCGTTAGAGATGAATGATGAAAGATACCTGTTCTGCAGCTCTAAAGCGCAATGCCTTAGCATTAAAGGATGAAATATACCCGTTCTGCAGCTCTAAAGCGCAATACCTTAGAGATGACGGATGAAAATGCCATTATGCAGCTCTAAAGCGCAATGCCTTAAGAATAACGAATAAAAGATACCCATTCTGCAGCTCTTCTTAACGTCTCACACCACAATTAATTTTCCATAGGGTCCCATTGTAACGTTTTTGTTCGTGGCATAGAGATAAAAAAGATTTTGCAACATGTATTTATGCTTAAATTCTTCATTGATCCAATATCTGCATGTTATTAACTTTTAACAAATATTTACCAGATTGAACTTTTTTTAATTTCATGTTTGCGTGACACCTATCAAAATTGAGATAAAAATACAACCCCGTGGAGATTAGACCCATGATGTGTAAAATGAGGCAGAATTAGCTAGAAATCTTATATCAACATGCATTTTTCTGTGATCTCTTCCTAAAATGCTGTAGATTTAGAACCTGGTAAAGATAAATCAATGTATCCTGTAAAATGTTGAAAAGCGAACTTGTTTTTTTTTATCTACCTCCTTCATCTGTAGGGCAGGAGTATTCAAGGGAGATAATAGTGTTGTGAGTCCTTAAGGTGATTTTTTTTTCTAATGATCACCTCAATAATAATTGAAAATGTATACAAATCAATTACATGCTGAAAAGTGCTAACATTTTGATTCCAGGTTTATTGCTTTTCAAATTATTCAAGTTTTAGTGACCCAGGGTATTGGTCGAAATTCAGGCCGAGCACCTTTAATATTTTGAAAAACTACAGTAGTGATAAGGATTTTGCATTTTCCTGGTCATTTGTGCTCAGCTATGTCTGAAACTTTCAAATATACATGAAAAGGCATCTCTACATCTGAATACAGCATAAAAATGATCTTTAAGAAATGATTATTGAGAAAAATGCTGAAAATAATAAACTCAAACTAAGGGTTACCCGTGAAAATTTTGATTTTCCACGAAAAGTATCAGTCTCTCGCTTCAATTTTGACATTTTTTCAAAGTAGTCTGTCTTCATTGATATGTGTGTTTGTTTAACAAGCCAATAGCTGTAAAATAAAACTAAAATTATGCTTATACCTGTATTGGTTTTGAAAATATAGTTAATTTTTAGTTAAACATTGTATCAAGTAAAATTTCAGCTAATTCCTGCAATATGAAGATAACTTGAAGTAACTATACATACACAGACGGGATTTCTGAATAACCGTGTTAACTGTGTCCAAACATGTCTGAAACGTTCACAGATACACAAACAATGCTTAGAGGTGAAGTATGTAAGATACCCGTTCTGCAGCTCTAAAGCGCAAGGGCTTAGAGATGAATGATGGAAATTCCCATTCTGCAGCTCTAAATTGCAAGGCGTTAGAGATGAATGATGAAAGATACCTGTTCTGCAGCTCTAAAGCGCAATGCCTTAGCATTAAAGGATGAAATATACCCGTTCTGCAGCTCTAAAGCGCAATACCTTAGAGATGACGGATGAAAATGCCATTATGCAGCTCTAAAGCGCAATGCCTTAAGAATAACGAATAAAAGATACCCATTCTGCAGCTCTTCTTAACGTCTCACACCACAATTAATTTTCCATAGGGTCCCATTGTAACGTTTTTGTTCGTGGCATAGAGATAAAAAAGATTTTGCAACATGTATTTATGCTTAAATTCTTCATTGATCCAATATCTGCATGTTATTAACTTTTAACAAATATTTACCAGATTGAACTTTTTTTAATTTCATGTTTGCGTGACACCTATCAAAATTGAGATAAAAATACAACCCCGTGGAGATTAGACCCATGATGTGTAAAATGAGGCAGAATTAGCTAGAAATCTTATATCAACATGCATTTTTATGTGATCTCTTCCTAAAATGCTGTAGATTTAGAACCTGGTAAAGATAAATCAATGTATCCTGTAAAATGTTGAAAAGCGAACTTGTTTTTTTTTATCTACCTCCTTCATCTGTAGGGCAGGAGTATTCAAGGGAGATAATAGTGTTGTGAGTCCTTAAGGTGATTTTTTTTTCTAATGATCACCTCAATAATAATTGAAAATGTATACAAATCAATTACATGCTGAAAAGTGCTAACATTTTGATTCCAGGTTTATTGCTTTTCAAATTATTCAAGTTTTAGTGACCCAGGGTATTGGTCGAAATTCAGGCCGAGCACCTTTAATATTTTGAAAAACTACAGTAGTGATAAGGATTTTGCATTTTCCTGGTCATTTGTGCTCAGCTATGTCTGAAACTTTCAAATATACATGAAAAGGCATCTCTACATCTGAATACAGCATAAAAATGATCTTTAAGAAATGATTATTGAGAAAAATGCTGAAAATAATAAACTCAAACTAAGGGTTACCCGTGAAAATTTTGATTTTCCACGAAAAGTATCAGTCTCTCGCTTCAATTTTGACATTTTTTCAAAGTAGTCTGTCTTCATTGATATGTGTGTTTGTTTAACAAGCCAATAGCTGTAAAATAAAACTAAAATTATGCTTATACCTGTATTGGTTTTGAAAATATAGTTAATTTTTAGTTAAACATTGTATCAAGTAAAATTTCAGCTAATTCCTGCAATATGAAGATAACTTGAAGTAACTATACATACACAGACGGGATTTCTGAATAACCGTGTTAACTGTGTCCAAACATGTCTGAAACGTTCACAGATACACAAACAATGCTTAGAGGTGAAGTATGTAAGATACCCGTTCTGCAGCTCTAAAGCGCAAGGGCTTAGAGATGAATGATGGAAATTCCCATTCTGCAGCTCTAAATTGCAAGGCGTTAGAGATGAATGATGAAAGATACCTGTTCTGCAGCTCTAAAGCGCAATGCCTTAGCATTAAAGGATGAAATATACCCGTTCTGCAGCTCTAAAGCGCAATACCTTAGAGATGACGGATGAAAATGCCATTATGCAGCTCTAAAGCGCAATGCCTTAAGAATAACGAATAAAAGATACCCATTCTGCAGCTCTTCTTAACGTCTCACACCACAATTAATTTTCCATAGGGTCCCATTGTAACGTTTTTGTTCGTGGCATAGAGATAAAAAAGATTTTGCAACATGTATTTATGCTTAAATTCTTCATTGATCCAATATCTGCATGTTATTAACTTTTAACAAATATTTACCAGATTGAACTTTTTTTAATTTCATGTTTGCGTGACACCTATCAAAATTGAGATAAAAATACAACCCCGTGGAGATTAGACCCATGATGTGTAAAATGAGGCAGAATTAGCTAGAAATCTTATATCAACATGCATTTTTCTGTGATCTCTTCCTAAAATGCTGTAGATTTAGAACCTGGTAAAGATAAATCAATGTATCCTGTAAAATGTTGAAAAGCGAACTTGTTTTTTTTTATCTACCTCCTTCATCTGTAGGGCAGGAGTATTCAAGGGAGATAATAGTGTTGTGAGTCCTTAAGGTGATTTTTTTTTCTAATGATCACCTCAATAATAATTGAAAATGTATACAAATCAATTACATGCTGAAAAGTGCTAACATTTTGATTCCAGGTTTATTGCTTTTCAAATTATTCAAGTTTTAGTGACCCAGGGTATTGGTCGAAATTCAGGCCGAGCACCTTTAATATTTTGAAAAACTACAGTAGTGATAAGGATTTTGCATTTTCCTGGTCATTTGTGCTCAGCTATGTCTGAAACTTTCAAATATACATGAAAAGGCATCTCTACATCTGAATACAGCATAAAAATGATCTTTAAGAAATGATTATTGAGAAAAATGCTGAAAATAATAAACTCAAACTAAGGGTTACCCGTGAAAATTTTGATTTTCCACGAAAAGTATCAGTCTCTCGCTTCAATTTTGACATTTTTTCAAAGTAGTCTGTCTTCATTGATATGTGTGTTTGTTTAACAAGCCAATAGCTGTAAAATAAAACTAAAATTATGCTTATACCTGTATTGGTTTTGAAAATATAGTTAATTTTTAGTTAAACATTGTATCAAGTAAAATTTCAGCTAATTCCTGCAATATGAAGATAACTTGAAGTAACTATACATACACAGACGGGATTTCTGAATAACCGTGTTAACTGTGTCCAAACATGTCTGAAACGTTCACAGATACACAAACAATGCTTAGAGGTGAAGTATGTAAGATACCCGTTCTGCAGCTCTAAAGCGCAAGGGCTTAGAGATGAATGATGGAAATTCCCATTCTGCAGCTCTAAATTGCAAGGCGTTAGAGATGAATGATGAAAGATACCTGTTCTGCAGCTCTAAAGCGCAATGCCTTAGCATTAAAGGATGAAATATACCCGTTCTGCAGCTCTAAAGCGCAATACCTTAGAGATGACGGATGAAAATGCCATTATGCAGCTCTAAAGCGCAATGCCTTAAGAATAACGAATAAAAGATACCCATTCTGCAGCTCTTCTTAACGTCTCACACCACAATTAATTTTCCATAGGGTCCCATTGTAACGTTTTTGTTCGTGGCATAGAGATAAAAAAGATTTTGCAACATGTATTTATGCTTAAATTCTTCATTGATCCAATATCTGCATGTTATTAACTTTTAACAAATATTTACCAGATTGAACTTTTTTTAATTTCATGTTTGCGTGACACCTATCAAAATTGAGATAAAAATACAACCCCGTGGAGATTAGACCCATGATGTGTAAAATGAGGCAGAATTAGCTAGAAATCTTATATCAACATGCATTTTTCTGTGATCTCTTCCTAAAATGCTGTAGATTTAGAACCTGGTAAAGATAAATCAATGTATCCTGTAAAATGTTGAAAAGCGAACTTGTTTTTTTTTATCTACCTCCTTCATCTGTAGGGCAGGAGTATTCAAGGGAGATAATAGTGTTGTGAGTCCTTAAGGTGATTTTTTTTTCTAATGATCACCTCAATAATAATTGAAAATGTATACAAATCAATTACATGCTGAAAAGTGCTAACATTTTGATTCCAGGTTTATTGCTTTTCAAATTATTCAAGTTTTAGTGACCCAGGGTATTGGTCGAAATTCAGGCCGAGCACCTTTAATATTTTGAAAAACTACAGTAGTGATAAGGATTTTGCATTTTCCTGGTCATTTGTGCTCAGCTATGTCTGAAACTTTCAAATATACATGAAAAGGCATCTCTACATCTGAATACAGCATAAAAATGATCTTTAAGAAATGATTATTGAGAAAAATGCTGAAAATAATAAACTCAAACTAAGGGTTACCCGTGAAAATTTTGATTTTCCACGAAAAGTATCAGTCTCTCGCTTCAATTTTGACATTTTTTCAAAGTAGTCTGTCTTCATTGATATGTGTGTTTGTTTAACAAGCCAATAGCTGTAAAATAAAACTAAAATTATGCTTATACCTGTATTGGTTTTGAAAATATAGTTAATTTTTAGTTAAACATTGTATCAAGTAAAATTTCAGCTAATTCCTGCAATATGAAGATAACTTGAAGTAACTATACATACACAGACGGGATTTCTGAATAACCGTGTTAACTGTGTCCAAACATGTCTGAAACGTTCACAGATACACAAACAATGCTTAGAGGTGAAGTATGTAAGATACCCGTTCTGCAGCTCTAAAGCGCAAGGGCTTAGAGATGAATGATGGAAATTCCCATTCTGCAGCTCTAAATTGCAAGGCGTTAGAGATGAATGATGAAAGATACCTGTTCTGCAGCTCTAAAGCGCAATGCCTTAGCATTAAAGGATGAAATATACCCGTTCTGCAGCTCTAAAGCGCAATACCTTAGAGATGACGGATGAAAATGCCATTATGCAGCTCTAAAGCGCAATGCCTTAAGAATAACGAATAAAAGATACCCATTCTGCAGCTCTTCTTAACGTCTCACACCACAATTAATTTTCCATAGGGTCCCATTGTAACGTTTTTGTTCGTGGCATAGAGATAAAAAAGATTTTGCAACATGTATTTATGCTTAAATTCTTCATTGATCCAATATCTGCATGTTATTAACTTTTAACAAATATTTACCAGATTGAACTTTTTTTAATTTCATGTTTGCGTGACACCTATCAAAATTGAGATAAAAATACAACCCCGTGGAGATTAGACCCATGATGTGTAAAATGAGGCAGAATTAGCTAGAAATCTTATATCAACATGCATTTTTCTGTGATCTCTTCCTAAAATGCTGTAGATTTAGAACCTGGTAAAGATAAATCAATGTATCCTGTAAAATGTTGAAAAGCGAACTTGTTTTTTTTTATCTACCTCCTTCATCTGTAGGGCAGGAGTATTCAAGGGAGATAATAGTGTTGTGAGTCCTTAAGGTGATTTTTTTTTCTAATGATCACCTCAATAATAATTGAAAATGTATACAAATCAATTACATGCTGAAAAGTGCTAACATTTTGATTCCAGGTTTATTGCTTTTCAAATTATTCAAGTTTTAGTGACCCAGGGTATTGGTCGAAATTCAGGCCGAGCACCTTTAATATTTTGAAAAACTACAGTAGTGATAAGGATTTTGCATTTTCCTGGTCATTTGTGCTCAGCTATGTCTGAAACTTTCAAATATACATGAAAAGGCATCTCTACATCTGAATACAGCATAAAAATGATCTTTAAGAAATGATTATTGAGAAAAATGCTGAAAATAATAAACTCAAACTAAGGGTTACCCGTGAAAATTTTGATTTTCCACGAAAAGTATCAGTCTCTCGCTTCAATTTTGACATTTTTTCAAAGTAGTCTGTCTTCATTGATATGTGTGTTTGTTTAACAAGCCAATAGCTGTAAAATAAAACTAAAATTATGCTTATACCTGTATTGGTTTTGAAAATATAGTTAATTTTTAGTTAAACATTGTATCAAGTAAAATTTCAGCTAATTCCTGCAATATGAAGATAACTTGAAGTAACTATACATACACAGACGGGATTTCTGAATAACCGTGTTAACTGTGTCCAAACATGTCTGAAACGTTCACAGATACACAAACAATGCTTAGAGGTGAAGTATGTAAGATACCCGTTCTGCAGCTCTAAAGCGCAAGGGCTTAGAGATGAATGATGGAAATTCCCATTCTGCAGCTCTAAATTGCAAGGCGTTAGAGATGAATGATGAAAGATACCTGTTCTGCAGCTCTAAAGCGCAATGCCTTAGCATTAAAGGATGAAATATACCCGTTCTGCAGCTCTAAAGCGCAATACCTTAGAGATGACGGATGAAAATGCCATTATGCAGCTCTAAAGCGCAATGCCTTAAGAATAACGAATAAAAGATACCCATTCTGCAGCTCTTCTTAACGTCTCACACCACAATTAATTTTCCATAGGGTCCCATTGTAACGTTTTTGTTCGTGGCATAGAGATAAAAAAGATTTTGCAACATGTATTTATGCTTAAATTCTTCATTGATCCAATATCTGCATGTTATTAACTTTTAACAAATATTTACCAGATTGAACTTTTTTTAATTTCATGTTTGCGTGACACCTATCAAAATTGAGATAAAAATACAACCCCGTGGAGATTAGACCCATGATGTGTAAAATGAGGCAGAATTAGCTAGAAATCTTATATCAACATGCATTTTTCTGTGATCTCTTCCTAAAATGCTGTAGATTTAGAACCTGGTAAAGATAAATCAATGTATCCTGTAAAATGTTGAAAAGCGAACTTGTTTTTTTTTATCTACCTCCTTCATCTGTAGGGCAGGAGTATTCAAGGGAGATAATAGTGTTGTGAGTCCTTAAGGTGATTTTTTTTTCTAATGATCACCTCAATAATAATTGAAAATGTATACAAATCAATTACATGCTGAAAAGTGCTAACATTTTGATTCCAGGTTTATTGCTTTTCAAATTATTCAAGTTTTAGTGACCCAGGGTATTGGTCGAAATTCAGGCCGAGCACCTTTAATATTTTGAAAAACTACAGTAGTGATAAGGATTTTGCATTTTCCTGGTCATTTGTGCTCAGCTATGTCTGAAACTTTCAAATATACATGAAAAGGCATCTCTACATCTGAATACAGCATAAAAATGATCTTTAAGAAATGATTATTGAGAAAAATGCTGAAAATAATAAACTCAAACTAAGGGTTACCCGTGAAAATTTTGATTTTCCACGAAAAGTATCAGTCTCTCGCTTCAATTTTGACATTTTTTCAAAGTAGTCTGTCTTCATTGATATGTGTGTTTGTTTAACAAGCCAATAGCTGTAAAATAAAACTAAAATTATGC
The DNA here is from genome assembly GCA_037043455.1 of Cyrtodaria siliqua. Taxonomy (NCBI): domain Eukaryota; kingdom Metazoa; phylum Mollusca; class Bivalvia; order Adapedonta; family Hiatellidae; genus Cyrtodaria; species Cyrtodaria siliqua. The sequence continues at coordinate 143,012 of JAWPHD010005698.1, read as the reverse complement.
TTATACCTGTATTGGTTTTGAAAATATAGTTAATTTTTAGTTAAACATTGTATCAAGTAAAATTTCAGCTAATTCCTGCAATATGAAGATAACTTGAAGTAACTATACATACACAGACGGGATTTCTGAATAACCGTGTTAACTGTGTCCAAACATGTCTGAAACGTTCACAGATACACAAACAATGCTTAGAGGTGAAGTATGTAAGATACCCGTTCTGCAGCTCTAAAGCGCAAGGGCTTAGAGATGAATGATGGAAATTCCCATTCTGCAGCTCTAAATTGCAAGGCGTTAGAGATGAATGATGAAAGATACCTGTTCTGCAGCTCTAAAGCGCAATGCCTTAGCATTAAAGGATGAAATATACCCGTTCTGCAGCTCTAAAGCGCAATACCTTAGAGATGACGGATGAAAATGCCATTATGCAGCTCTAAAGCGCAATGCCTTAAGAATAACGAATAAAAGATACCCATTCTGCAGCTCTTCTTAACGTCTCACACCACAATTAATTTTCCATAGGGTCCCATTGTAACGTTTTTGTTCGTGGCATAGAGATAAAAAAGATTTTGCAACATGTATTTATGCTTAAATTCTTCATTGATCCAATATCTGCATGTTATTAACTTTTAACAAATATTTACCAGATTGAACTTTTTTTAATTTCATGTTTGCGTGACACCTATCAAAATTGAGATAAAAATACAACCCCGTGGAGATTAGACCCATGATGTGTAAAATGAGGCAGAATTAGCTAGAAATCTTATATCAACATGCATTTTTCTGTGATCTCTTCCTAAAATGCTGTAGATTTAGAACCTGGTAAAGATAAATCAATGTATCCTGTAAAATGTTGAAAAGCGAACTTGTTTTTTTTTATCTACCTCCTTCATCTGTAGGGCAGGAGTATTCAAGGGAGATAATAGTGTTGTGAGTCCTTAAGGTGATTTTTTTTTCTAATGATCACCTCAATAATAATTGAAAATGTATACAAATCAATTACATGCTGAAAAGTGCTAACATTTTGATTCCAGGTTTATTGCTTTTCAAATTATTCAAGTTTTAGTGACCCAGGGTATTGGTCGAAATTCAGGCCGAGCACCTTTAATATTTTGAAAAACTACAGTAGTGATAAGGATTTTGCATTTTCCTGGTCATTTGTGCTCAGCTATGTCTGAAACTTTCAAATATACATGAAAAGGCATCTCTACATCTGAATACAGCATAAAAATGATCTTTAAGAAATGATTATTGAGAAAAATGCTGAAAATAATAAACTCAAACTAAGGGTTACCCGTGAAAATTTTGATTTTCCACGAAAAGTATCAGTCTCTCGCTTCAATTTTGACATTTTTTCAAAGTAGTCTGTCTTCATTGATATGTGTGTTTGTTTAACAAGCCAATAGCTGTAAAATAAAACTAAAATTATGCTTATACCTGTATTGGTTTTGAAAATATAGTTAATTTTTAGTTAAACATTGTATCAAGTAAAATTTCAGCTAATTCCTGCAATATGAAGATAACTTGAAGTAACTATACATACACAGACGGGATTTCTGAATAACCGTGTTAACTGTGTCCAAACATGTCTGAAACGTTCACAGATACACAAACAATGCTTAGAGGTGAAGTATGTAAGATACCCGTTCTGCAGCTCTAAAGCGCAAGGGCTTAGAGATGAATGATGGAAATTCCCATTCTGCAGCTCTAAATTGCAAGGCGTTAGAGATGAATGATGAAAGATACCTGTTCTGCAGCTCTAAAGCGCAATGCCTTAGCATTAAAGGATGAAATATACCCGTTCTGCAGCTCTAAAGCGCAATACCTTAGAGATGACGGATGAAAATGCCATTATGCAGCTCTAAAGCGCAATGCCTTAAGAATAACGAATAAAAGATACCCATTCTGCAGCTCTTCTTAACGTCTCACACCACAATTAATTTTCCATAGGGTCCCATTGTAACGTTTTTGTTCGTGGCATAGAGATAAAAAAGATTTTGCAACATGTATTTATGCTTAAATTCTTCATTGATCCAATATCTGCATGTTATTAACTTTTAACAAATATTTACCAGATTGAACTTTTTTTAATTTCATGTTTGCGTGACACCTATCAAAATTGAGATAAAAATACAACCCCGTGGAGATTAGACCCATGATGTGTAAAATGAGGCAGAATTAGCTAGAAATCTTATATCAACATGCATTTTTCTGTGATCTCTTCCTAAAATGCTGTAGATTTAGAACCTGGTAAAGATAAATCAATGTATCCTGTAAAATGTTGAAAAGCGAACTTGTTTTTTTTTATCTACCTCCTTCATCTGTAGGGCAGGAGTATTCAAGGGAGATAATAGTGTTGTGAGTCCTTAAGGTGATTTTTTTTTCTAATGATCACCTCAATAATAATTGAAAATGTATACAAATCAATTACATGCTGAAAAGTGCTAACATTTTGATTCCAGGTTTATTGCTTTTCAAATTATTCAAGTTTTAGTGACCCAGGGTATTGGTCGAAATTCAGGCCGAGCACCTTTAATATTTTGAAAAACTACAGTAGTGATAAGGATTTTGCATTTTCCTGGTCATTTGTGCTCAGCTATGTCTGAAACTTTCAAATATACATGAAAAGGCATCTCTACATCTGAATACAGCATAAAAATGATCTTTAAGAAATGATTATTGAGAAAAATGCTGAAAATAATAAACTCAAACTAAGGGTTACCCGTGAAAATTTTGATTTTCCACGAAAAGTATCAGTCTCTCGCTTCAATTTTGACATTTTTTCAAAGTAGTCTGTCTTCATTGATATGTGTGTTTGTTTAACAAGCCAATAGCTGTAAAATAAAACTAAAATTATGCTTATACCTGTATTGGTTTTGAAAATATAGTTAATTTTTAGTTAAACATTGTATCAAGTAAAATTTCAGCTAATTCCTGCAATATGAAGATAACTTGAAGTAACTATACATACACAGACGGGATTTCTGAATAACCGTGTTAACTGTGTCCAAACATGTCTGAAACGTTCACAGATACACAAACAATGCTTAGAGGTGAAGTATGTAAGATACCCGTTCTGCAGCTCTAAAGCGCAAGGGCTTAGAGATGAATGATGGAAATTCCCATTCTGCAGCTCTAAATTGCAAGGCGTTAGAGATGAATGATGAAAGATACCTGTTCTGCAGCTCTAAAGCGCAATGCCTTAGCATTAAAGGATGAAATATACCCGTTCTGCAGCTCTAAAGCGCAATACCTTAGAGATGACGGATGAAAATGCCATTATGCAGCTCTAAAGCGCAATGCCTTAAGAATAACGAATAAAAGATACCCATTCTGCAGCTCTTCTTAACGTCTCACACCACAATTAATTTTCCATAGGGTCCCATTGTAACGTTTTTGTTCGTGGCATAGAGATAAAAAAGATTTTGCAACATGTATTTATGCTTAAATTCTTCATTGATCCAATATCTGCATGTTATTAACTTTTAACAAATATTTACCAGATTGAACTTTTTTTAATTTCATGTTTGCGTGACACCTATCAAAATTGAGATAAAAATACAACCCCGTGGAGATTAGACCCATGATGTGTAAAATGAGGCAGAATTAGCTAGAAATCTTATATCAACATGCATTTTTCTGTGATCTCTTCCTAAAATGCTGTAGATTTAGAACCTGGTAAAGATAAATCAATGTATCCTGTAAAATGTTGAAAAGCGAACTTGTTTTTTTTTATCTACCTCCTTCATCTGTAGGGCAGGAGTATTCAAGGGAGATAATAGTGTTGTGAGTCCTTAAGGTGATTTTTTTTTCTAATGATCACCTCAATAATAATTGAAAATGTATACAAATCAATTACATGCTGAAAAGTGCTAACATTTTGATTCCAGGTTTATTGCTTTTCAAATTATTCAAGTTTTAGTGACCCAGGGTATTGGTCGAAATTCAGGCCGAGCACCTTTAATATTTTGAAAAACTACAGTAGTGATAAGGATTTTGCATTTTCCTGGTCATTTGTGCTCAGCTATGTCTGAAACTTTCAAATATACATGAAAAGGCATCTCTACATCTGAATACAGCATAAAAATGATCTTTAAGAAATGATTATTGAGAAAAATGCTGAAAATAATAAACTCAAACTAAGGGTTACCCGTGAAAATTTTGATTTTCCACGAAAAGTATCAGTCTCTCGCTTCAATTTTGACATTTTTTCAAAGTAGTCTGTCTTTCTTCATTGATATGTGTGTTTGTTTAACAAGCCAATAGCTGTAAAATAAAACTAAAATTATGCTTATACCTGTATTGGTTTTGAAAATATAGTTAATTTTTAGTAAAACATTGTATCAAGTAAAATTTCAGCTAATTCCTGCAATATGAAGATAACTTGAAGTAACTATACATACACAGACGGGATTTCTGAATAACCGTGTTAACTGTGTCCAAACATGTCTGAAACGTTCACAGATACACAAACAATGCTTAGAGGTGAAGTATGTAAGATACCCGTTCTGCAGCTCTAAAGCGCAAGGGCTTAGAGATGAATGATGGAAATTCCCATTCTGCAGCTCTAAATTGCAAGGCGTTAGAGATGAATGATGAAAGATACCTGTTCTGCAGCTCTAAAGCGCAATGCCTTAGCATTAAAGGATGAAATATACCCGTTCTGCAGCTCTAAAGCGCAATACCTTAGAGATGACGGATGAAAATGCCATCAGCTCTAAAGCGCAATGCCTTAAGAATAACGAATAAAAGATACCCATTCTGCAGCTCTTCTTAACGTCTCACACCACAATTAATTTTCCATAGGGTCCCATTGTAACGTTTTTGTTCGTGGCATAGAGATAAAAAAGATTTTGCAACATGTATTTATGCTTAAATTCTTCATTGATCCAATATCTGCATGTTATTAACTTTTAACAAATATTTACCAGATTGAACTTTTTTTAATTTCATGTTTGCGTGACACCTATCAAAATTGAGATAAAAATACAACCCCGTGGAGATTAGACCCATGATGTGTAAAATGAGGCAGAATTAGCTAGAAATCTTATATCAACATGCATTTTTCTGTGATCTCTTCCTAAAATGCTGTAGATTTAGAACCTGGTAAAGATAAATCAATGTATCCTGTAAAATGTTGAAAAGCGAACTTGTTTTTTTTTATCTACCTCCTTCATCTGTAGGGCAGGAGTATTCAAGGGAGATAATAGTGTTGTGAGTCCTTAAGGTGATTTTTTTTTCTAATGATCACCTCAATAATAATTGAAAATGTATACAAATCAATTACATGCTGAAAAGTGCTAACATTTTGATTCCAGGTTTATTGCTTTTCAAATTATTCAAGTTTTAGTGACCCAGGGTATTGGTCGAAATTCAGGCCGAGCACCTTTAATATTTTGAAAAACTACAGTAGTGATAAGGATTTTGCATTTTCCTGGTCATTTGTGCTCAGCTATGTCTGAAACTTTCAAATATACATGAAAAGGCATCTCTACATCTGAATACAGCATAAAAATGATCTTTAAGAAATGATTATTGAGAAAAATGCTGAAAATAATAAACTCAAACTAAGGGTTACCCGTGAAAATTTTGATTTTCCACGAAAAGTATCAGTCTCTCGCTTCAATTTTGACATTTTTTCAAAGTAGTCTGTCTTCATTGATATGTGTGTTTGTTTAACAAGCCAATAGCTGTAAAATAAAACTAAAATTATGCTTATACCTGTATTGGTTTTGAAAATATAGTTAATTTTTAGTTAAACATTGTATCAAGTAAAATTTCAGCTAATTCCTGCAATATGAAGATAACTTGAAGTAACTATACATACACAGACGGGATTTCTGAATAACCGTGTTAACTGTGTCCAAACATGTCTGAAACGTTCACAGATACACAAACAATGCTTAGAGGTGAAGTATGTAAGATACCCGTTCTGCAGCTCTAAAGCGCAAGGGCTTAGAGATGAATGATGGAAATTCCCATTCTGCAGCTCTAAATTGCAAGGCGTTAGAGATGAATGATGAAAGATACCTGTTCTGCAGCTCTAAAGCGCAATGCCTTAGCATTAAAGGATGAAATATACCCGTTCTGCAGCTCTAAAGCGCAATACCTTAGAGATGACGGATGAAAATGCCATTATGCAGCTCTAAAGCGCAATGCCTTAAGAATAACGAATAAAAGATACCCATTCTGCAGCTCTTCTTAACGTCTCACACCACAATTAATTTTCCATAGGGTCCCATTGTAACGTTTTTGTTCGTGGCATAGAGATAAAAAAGATTTTGCAACATGTATTTATGCTTAAATTCTTCATTGATCCAATATCTGCATGTTATTAACTTTTAACAAATATTTACCAGATTGAACTTTTTTTAATTTCATGTTTGCGTGACACCTATCAAAATTGAGATAAAAATACAACCCCGTGGAGATTAGACCCATGATGTGTAAAATGAGGCAGAATTAGCTAGAAATCTTATATCAACATGCATTTTTCTGTGATCTCTTCCTAAAATGCTGTAGATTTAGAACCTGGTAAAGATAAATCAATGTATCCTGTAAAATGTTGAAAAGCGAACTTGTTTTTTTTTATCTACCTCCTTCATCTGTAGGGCAGGAGTATTCAAGGGAGATAATAGTGTTGTGAGTCCTTAAGGTGATTTTTTTTTCTAATGATCACCTCAATAATAATTGAAAATGTATACAAATCAATTACATGCTGAAAAGTGCTAACATTTTGATTCCAGGTTTATTGCTTTTCAAATTATTCAAGTTTTAGTGACCCAGGGTATTGGTCGAAATTCAGGCCGAGCACCTTTAATATTTTGAAAAACTACAGTAGTGATAAGGATTTTGCATTTTCCTGGTCATTTGTGCTCAGCTATGTCTGAAACTTTCAAATATACATGAAAAGGCATCTCTACATCTGAATACAGCATAAAAATGATCTTTAAGAAATGATTATTGAGAAAAATGCTGAAAATAATAAACTCAAACTAAGGGTTACCCGTGAAAATTTTGATTTTCCACGAAAAGTATCAGTCTCTCGCTTCAATTTTGACATTTTTTCAAAGTAGTCTGTCTTCATTGATATGTGTGTTTGTTTAACAAGCCAATAGCTGTAAAATAAAACTAAAATTATGCTTATACCTGTATTGGTTTTGAAAATATAGTTAATTTTTAGTTAAACATTGTATCAAGTAAAATTTCAGCTAATTCCTGCAATATGAAGATAACTTGAAGTAACTATACATACACAGACGGGATTTCTGAATAACCGTGTTAACTGTGTCCAAACATGTCTGAAACGTTCACAGATACACAAACAATGCTTAGAGGTGAAGTATGTAAGATACCCGTTCTGCAGCTCTAAAGCGCAAGGGCTTAGAGATGAATGATGGAAATTCCCATTCTGCAGCTCTAAATTGCAAGGCGTTAGAGATGAATGATGAAAGATACCTGTTCTGCAGCTCTAAAGCGCAATGCCTTAGCATTAAAGGATGAAATATACCCGTTCTGCAGCTCTAAAGCGCAATACCTTAGAGATGACGGATGAAAATGCCATTATGCAGCTCTAAAGCGCAATGCCTTAAGAATAACGAATAAAAGATACCCATTCTGCAGCTCTTCTTAACGTCTCACACCACAATTAATTTTCCATAGGGTCCCATTGTAACGTTTTTGTTCGTGGCATAGAGATAAAAAAGATTTTGCAACATGTATTTATGCTTAAATTCTTCATTGATCCAATATCTGCATGTTATTAACTTTTAACAAATATTTACCAGATTGAACTTTTTTTAATTTCATGTTTGCGTGACACCTATCAAAATTGAGATAAAAATACAACCCCGTGGAGATTAGACCCATGATGTGTAAAATGAGGCAGAATTAGCTAGAAATCTTATATCAACATGCATTTTTCTGTGATCTCTTCCTAAAATGCTGTAGATTTAGAACCTGGTAAAGATAAATCAATGTATCCTGTAAAATGTTGAAAAGCGAACTTGTTTTTTTTTATCTACCTCCTTCATCTGTAGGGCAGGAGTATTCAAGGGAGATAATAGTGTTGTGAGTCCTTAAGGTGATTTTTTTTTCTAATGATCACCTCAATAATAATTGAAAATGTATACAAATCAATTACATGCTGAAAAGTGCTAACATTTTGATTCCAGGTTTATTGCTTTTCAAATTATTCAAGTTTTAGTGACCCAGGGTATTGGTCGAAATTCAGGCCGAGCACCTTTAATATTTTGAAAAACTACAGTAGTGATAAGGATTTTGCATTTTCCTGGTCATTTGTGCTCAGCTATGTCTGAAACTTTCAAATATACATGAAAAGGCATCTCTACATCTGAATACAGCATAAAAATGATCTTTAAGAAATGATTATTGAGAAAAATGCTGAAAATAATAAACTCAAACTAAGGGTTACCCGTGAAAATTTTGATTTTCCACGAAAAGTATCAGTCTCTCGCTTCAATTTTGACATTTTTTCAAAGTAGTCTGTCTTCATTGATATGTGTGTTTGTTTAACAAGCCAATAGCTGTAAAATAAAACTAAAATTATGCTTATACCTGTATTGGTTTTGAAAATATAGTTAATTTTTAGTTAAACATTGTATGAAGTAAAATTTCAGCTAATTCCTGCAATATGAAGATAACTTGAAGTAACTATACATACACAGACGGGATTTCTGAATAACCGTGTTAACTGTGTCCAAACATGTCTGAAACGTTCACAGATACACAAACAATGCTTAGAGGTGAAGTATGTAAGATACCCGTTCTGCAGCTCTAAAGCGCAAGGGCTTAGAGATGAATGATGGAAATTCCCATTCTGCAGCTCTAAATTGCAAGGCGTTAGAGATGAATGATGAAAGATACCTGTTCTGCAGCTCTAAAGCGCAATGCCTTAGCATTAAAGGATGAAATATACCCGTTCTGCAGCTCTAAAGCGCAATACCTTAGAGATGACGGATGAAAATGCCATTATGCAGCTCTAAAGCGCAATGCCTTAAGAATAACGAATAAAAGATACCCATTCTGCAGCTCTTCTTAAGGTGATTTTTTTTTATTAATTTTCCATAGGGTCCCATTGTAACGTTTTTGTTCGTGGCATAGAGATAAAAAAGATTTTGCAACATGTATTTATGCTTAAATTCTTCGTTGATCCAATATCTGCATGTTATTAACTTTTAACAAATATTTACCAGATTGAACTTTTTTTAATTTCATGTTTGCGTGACACCTATCAAAATTGAGATAAAAATACAACCCCGTGGAGATTAGACCCATGATGTGTAAAATGAGGCAGAATTAGCTAGAAATCTTATATCAACATGCATTTTTCTGTGATCTCTTCCTAAAATGCTGTAGATTTAGAACCTGGTAAAGATAAATCAATGTATCCTGTAAAATGTTGAAAAGCGAACTTGTTTTTTTTTATCTACCTCCTTCATCTGTAGGGCAGGAGTATTCAAGGGAGATAATAGTGTTGTGAGTCCTTAAGGTGATTTTTTTTTCTAATGATCACCTCAATAATAATTGAAAATGTATACAAATCAATTACATGCTGAAAAGTGCTAACATTTTGATTCCAGGTTTATTGCTTTTCAAATTATTCAAGTTTTAGTGACCCAGGGTATTGGTCGAAATTCAGGCCGAGCACCTTTAATATTTTGAAAAACTACAGTAGTGATAAGGATTTTGCATTTTCCTGGTCATTTGTGCTCAGCTATGTCTGAAACTTTCAAATATACATGAAAAGGCATCTCTACATCTGAATACAGCATAAAAATGATCTTTAAGAAATGATTATTGAGAAAAATGCTGAAAATAATAAACTCAAACTAAGGGTTACCCGTGAAAATTTTGATTTTCCACGAAAAGTATCAGTCTCTCGCTTCAATTTTGACATTTTTTCAAAGTAGTCTGTCTTCATTGATATGTGTGTTTGTTTAACAAGCCAATAGCTTAAAAATAAAACTAAAATTATGCTTATACCTGTATTGGTTTTGAAAATATAGTTAATTTTTAGTTAAACATTGTATCAAGTAAAATTTCAGCTAATTCCTGCAATATGAAGATAACTTGAAGTAACTATACATACACAGACGGGATTTCTGAATAACCGTGTTAACTGTGTCCAAACATGTCTGAAACGTTCACAGATACACAAACAATGCTTAGAGGTGAAGTATGTAAGATACCCGTTCTGCAGCTCTAAAGCGCAAGGGCTTAGAGATGAATGATGGAAATTCCCATTCTGCAGCTCTAAATTGCAAGGCGTTAGAGATGAATGATGAAAGATACCTGTTCTGCAGCTCTAAAGCGCAATGCCTTAGCATTAACGGATGAAATATACCCGTTCTGCAGCTCTAAAGCGCAATACCTTAGAGATGACGGATGAAAATGCCATTATGCAGCTCTAAAGCGCAATGCCTTAAGAATAACGAATAAAAGATACCCATTCTGCAGCTCTTCTTAACGTCTCACACCACAATTAATTTTCCATAGGGTCCCATTGTAACGTTTTTGTTCGTGGCATAGAGATAAAAAAGATTTTGCAACATGTATTTATGCTTAAATTCTTCATTGATCCAATATCTGCATGTTATTAACTTTTAACAAATATTTACCAGATTGAACTTTTTTTAATTTCATGTTTGCGTGACACCTATCAAAATTGAGATAAAAATACAACCCCGTGGAGATTAGACCCATGATGTGTAAAATGAGGCAGAATTAGCTAGAAATCTTATATCAACATGCATTTTTCTGTGATCTCTTCCTAAAATGCTGTAGATTTAGAACCTGGTAAAGATAAATCAATGTATCCTGTAAAATGTTGAAAAGCGAACTTGTTTTTTTTTATCTACCTCCTTCATCTGTAGGGCAGGAGTATTCAAGGGAGATAATAGTGTTGTGAGTCCTTAAGGTGATTTTTTTTTCTAATGATCACCTCAATAATAATTGAAAATGTATACAAATCAATTACATGCTGAAAAGTGCTAACATTTTGATTCCAGGTTTATTGCTTTTCAAATTATTCAAGTTTTAGTGACCCAGGGTATTGGTCGAAATTCAGGCCGAGCACCTTTAATATTTTGAAAAACTACAGTAGTGATAAGGATTTTGCATTTTCCTGGTCATTTGTGCTCAGCTATGTCTGAAACTTTCAAATATACATGAAAAGGCATCTCTACATCTGAATACAGCATAAAAATGATCTTTAAGAAATGATTATTGAGAAAAATGCTGAAAATAATAAACTCAAACTAAGGGTTACCCGTGAAAATTTTGATTTTCCACGAAAAGTATCAGTCTCTCGCTTCAATTTTGACATTTTTTCAAAGTAGTCTGTCTTCATTGATATGTGTGTTTGTTTAACAAGCCAATAGCTGTAAAATAAAACTAAAATTATGCTTATACCTGTATTGGTTTTGAAAATATAGTTAATTTTTAGTTAAACATTGTATCAAGTAAAATTTCAGCTAATTCCTGCAATATGAAGATAACTTGAAGTAACTATACATACACAGACGGGATTTCTGAATAACCGTGTTAACTGTGTCCAAACATGTCTGAAACGTTCACAGATACACAAACAATGCTTAGAGGTGAAGTATGTAAGATACCCGTTCTGCAGCTCTAAAGCGCAAGGGCTTAGAGATGAATGATGGAAATTCCCATTCTGCAGCTCTAAATTGCAAGGCGTTAGAGATGAATGATGAAAGATACCTGTTCTGCAGCTCTAAAGCGCAATGCCTTAGCATTAAAGGATGAAATATACCCGTTCTGCAGCTCTAAAGCGCAATACCTTAGAGATGACGGATGAAAATGCCATTATGCAGCTCTAAAGCGCAATGCCTTAAGAATAACGAATAAAAGATACCCATTCTGCAGCTCTTCTTAACGTCTCACACCACAATTTATTTTCCATAGGGTCCCATTGTAACGTTTTTGTTCGTGGCATAGAGATAAAAAAGATTTTGCAACATGTATTTATGCTTAAATTCTTCATTGATCCAATATCTGCATGTTATTAACTTTTAACAAATATTTACCAGATTGAACTTTTTTTAATTTCATGTTTGCGTGACACCTATCAAAATTGAGATAAAAATACAACCCCGTGGAGATTAGACCCATGATGTGTAAAATGAGGCAGAATTAGCTAGAAATCTTATATCAACATGCATTTTTCTGTGATCTCTTCCTAAAATGCTGTAGATTTAGAACCTGGTAAAGATAAATCAATGTATCCTGTAAAATGTTGAAAAGCGAACTTGTTTTTTTTTATCTACCTCCTTCATCTGTAGGGCAGGAGTATTCAAGGGAGATAATAGTGTTGTGAGTCCTTAAGGTGATTTTTTTTTCTAATGATCACCTCAATAATAATTGAAAATGTATACAAATCAATTACATGCTGAAAAGTGCTAACATTTTGATTCCAGGTTTATTGCTTTTCAAATTATTCAAGTTTTAGTGACCCAGGGTATTGGTCGAAATTCAGGCCGAGCACCTTTAATATTTTGAAAAACTACAGTAGTGATAAGGATTTTGCATTTTCCTGGTCATTTGTGCTCAGCTATGTCTGAAACTTTCAAATATACATGAAAAGGCATCTCTACATCTGAATACAGCATAAAAATGATCTTTAAGAAATGATTATTGAGAAAAATGCTGAAAATAATAAACTCAAACTAAGGGTTACCCGTGAAAATTTTGATTTTCCACGAAAAGTATCAGTCTCTCGCTTCAATTTTGACATGTTTTCAAAGTAGTCTGTCTTCATTGATATGTGTGTTTGTTTAACAAGCCAATAGCTGTAAAATAAAACTAAAATTATGCTTATACCTGTATTGGTTTTGAAAATATAGTTAATTTTTAGTTAAACATTGTATCAAGTAAAATTTCAGCTAATTCCTGCAATATGAAGATAACTTGAAGTAACTATACATACACAGACGGGATTTCTGAATAACCGTGTTAACTGTGTCCAAACATGTCTGAAACGTTCACAGATACACAAACAATGCTTAGAGGTGAAGTATGTAAGATACCCGTTCTGCAGCTCTAAAGCGCAAGTGCTTAGAGATGAATGATGGAAATTCCCATTCTGCAGCTCTAAATTGCAAGGCGTTAGAGATGAATGATGAAAGATACCTGTTCTGCAGCTCTAAAGCGCAATGCCTTAGCATTAAAGGATGAAATATACCCGTTCTGCAGCTCTAAAGCGCAATACCTTAGAGATGACGGATGAAAATGCCATTATGCAGCTCTAAAGCGCAATGCCTTAAGAATAACGAATAAAAGATACCCATTCTGCAGCTCTTCTTAACGTCTCACACCACAATTAATTTTCCATAGGGTCCCATTGTAACGTTTTTGTTCGTGGCATAGAGATAAAAAAGATTTTGCAACATGTATTTATGCTTAAATTCTTCATTGATCCAATATCTGCATGTTATTAACTTTTAACAAATATTTACCAGATTGAACTTTTTTTAATTTCATGTTTGCGTGACACCTATCAAAATTGAGATAAAAATACAACCCCGTGGAGATTAGACCCATGATGTGTAAAATGAGGCAGAATTAGCTAGAAATCTTATATCAACATGCATTTTTCTGTGATCTCTTCCTAAAATGCTGTAGATTTAGAACCTGGTAAAGATAAATCAATGTATCCTGTAAAATGTTGAAAAGCGAACTTGTTTTTTTTTATCTACCTCCTTCATCTGTAGGGCAGGAGTATTCAAGGGAGATAATAGTGTTGTGAGTCCTTAAGGTGATTTTTTTTTCTAATGATCACCTCAATAATAATTGAAAATGTATACAAATCAATTACATGCTGAAAAGTGCTAACATTTTGATTCCAGGTTTATTGCTTTTCAAATTATTCAAGTTTTAGTGACCCAGGGTATTGGTCGAAATTCAGGCCGAGCACCTTTAATATTTTGAAAAACTACAGTAGTGATAAGGATTTTGCATTTTCCTGGTCATTTGTGCTCAGCTATGTCTGAAACTTTCAAATATACATGAAAAGGCATCTCTACATCTGAATACAGCATAAAAATGATCTTTAAGAAATGATTATTGAGAAAAATGCTGAAAATAATAAACTCAAACTAAGGGTTACCCGTGAAAATTTTGATTTTCCACGAAAAGTATCAGTCTCTCGCTTCAATTTTGACATGTTTTCAAAGTAGTCTGTCTTCATTGATATGTGTGTTTGTTTAACAAGCCAATAGCTGTAAAATAAAACTAAAATTATGCTTATACCTGTATTGGTTTTGAAAATATAGTTAATTTTTAGTTAAACATTGTATCAAGTAAAATTTCAGCTAATTCCTGCAATATGAAGATAACTTGAAGTAACTATACATACACAGACGGGATTTCTGAATAACCGTGTTAACTGTGTCCAAACATGTCTGAAACGTTCACAGATACACAAACAATGCTTAGAGGTGAAGTATGTAAGATACCCGTTCTGCAGCTCTAAAGCGCAAGTGCTTAGAGATGAATGATGGAAATTCCCATTCTGCAGCTCTAAATTGCAAGGCGTTAGAGATGAATGATGAAAGATACCTGTTCTGCAGCTCTAAAGCGCAATGCCTTAGCATTAAAGGATGAAATATACCCGTTCTGCAGCTCTAAAGCGCAATACCTTAGAGATGACGGATGAAAATGCCATTATGCAGCTCTAAAGCGCAATGCCTTAAGAATAACGAATAAAAGATACCCATTCTGCAGCTCTTCTTAACGTCTCACACCACAATTAATTTTCCATAGGGTCCCATTGTAACGTTTTTGTTCGTGGCATAGAGATAAAAAAGATTTTGCAACATGTATTTATGCTTAAATTCTTCATTGATCCAATATCTGCATGTTATTAACTTTTAACAAATATTTACCAGATTGAACTTTTTTTAATTTCATGTTTGCGTGACACCTATCAAAATTGAGATAAAAATACAACCCCGTGGAGATTAGACCCATGATGTGTAAAATGAGGCAGAATTAGCTAGAAATCTTATATCAACATGCATTTTTCTGTGATCTCTTCCTAAAATGCTGTAGATTTAGAACCTGGTAAAGATAAATCAATGTATCCTGTAAAATGTTGAAAAGCGAACTTGTTTTTTTTTATCTACCTCCTTCATCTGTAGGGCAGGAGTATTCAAGGGAGATAATAGTGTTGTGAGTCCTTAAGGTGATTTTTTTTTCTAATGATCACCTCAATAATAATTGAAAATGTATACAAATCAATTACATGCTGAAAAGTGCTAACATTTTGATTCCAGGTTTATTGCTTTTCAAATTATTCAAGTTTTAGTGACCCAGGGTATTGGTCGAAATTCAGGCCGAGCACCTTTAATATTTTGAAAAACTACAGTAGTGATAAGGATTTTGCATTTTCCTGGTCATTTGTGCTCAGCTATGTCTGAAACTTTCAAATATACATGAAAAGGCATCTCTACATCTGAATACAGCATAAAAATGATCTTTAAGAAATGATTATTGAGAAAAATGCTGAAAATAATAAACTCAAACTAAGGGTTACCCGTGAAAATTTTGATTTTCCACGAAAAGTATCAGTCTCTCGCTTCAATTTTGACATTTTTTCAAAGTAGTCTGTCTTCATTGATATGTGTGTTTGTTTAACAAGCCAATAGCTGTAAAATAAAACTAAAATTATGCTTATACCTGTATTGGTTTTGAAAATATAGTTAATTTTTAGTTAAACATTGTATCAAGTAAAATTTCAGCTAATTCCTGCAATATGAAGATAACTTGAAGTAACTATACATACACAGACGGGATTTCTGAATAACCGTGTTAACTGTGTCCAAACATGTCTGAAACGTTCACAGATACACAAACAATGCTTAGAGGTGAAGTATGTAAGATACCCGTTCTGCAGCTCTAAAGCGCAAGTGCTTAGAGATGAATGATGGAAATTCCCATTCTGCAGCTCTAAATTGCAAGGCGTTAGAGATGAATGATGAAAGATACCTGTTCTGCAGCTCTAAAGCGCAATGCCTTAGCATTAAAGGATGAAATATACCCGTTCTGCAGCTCTAAAGCGCAATACCTTAGAGATGACGGATGAAAATGCCATTATGCAGCTCTAAAGCGCAATGCCTTAAGAATAACGAATAAAAGATACCCATTCTGCAGCTCTTCTTAACGTCTCACACCACAATTAATTTTCCATAGGGTCCCATTGTAACGTTTTTGTTCGTGGCATAGAGATAAAAAAGATTTTGCAACATGTATTTATGCTTAAATTCTTCATTGATCCAATATCTGCATGTTATTAACTTTTAACAAATATTTACCAGATTGAACTTTTTTTAATTTCATGTTTGCGTGACACCTATCAAAATTGAGATAAAAATACAACCCCGTGGAGATTAGACCCATGATGTGTAAAATGAGGCAGAATTAGCTAGAAATCTTATATCAACATGCATTTTTCTGTGATCTCTTCCTAAAATGCTGTAGATTTAGAACCTGGTAAAGATAAATCAATGTATCCTGTAAAATGTTGAAAAGCGAACTTGTTTTTTTTTATCTACCTCCTTCATCTGTAGGGCAGGAGTATTCAAGGGAGATAATAGTGTTGTGAGTCCTTAAGGTGATTTTTTTTTCTAATGATCACCTCAATAATAATTGAAAATGTATACAAATCAATTACATGCTGAAAAGTGCTAACATTTTGATTCCAGGTTTATTGCTTTTCAAATTATTCAAGTTTTAGTGACCCAGGGTATTGGTCGAAATTCAGGCCGAGCACCTTTAATATTTTGAAAAACTACAGTAGTGATAAGGATTTTGCATTTTCCTGGTCATTTGTGCTCAGCTATGTCTGAAACTTTCAAATATACATGAAAAGGCATCTCTACATCTGAATACAGCATAAAAATGATCTTTAAGAAATGATTATTGAGAAAAATGCTGAAAATAATAAACTCAAACTAAGGGTTACCCGTGAAAATTTTGATTTTCCACGAAAAGTATCAGTCTCTCGCTTCAATTTTGACATTTTTTCAAAGTAGTCTGTCTTCATTGATATGTGTGTTTGTTTAACAAGCCAATAGCTGTAAAATAAAACTAAAATTATGCTTATACCTGTATTGGTTTTGAAAATATAGTTAATTTTTAGTTAAACATTGTATCAAGTAAAATTTCAGCTAATTCCTGCAATATGAAGATAACTTGAAGTAACTATACATACACAGACGGGATTTCTGAATAACCGTGTTAACTGTGTCCAAACATGTCTGAAACGTTCACAGATACACAAACAATGCTTAGAGGTGAAGTATGTAAGATACCCGTTCTGCAGCTCTAAAGCGCAAGTGCTTAGAGATGAATGATGGAAATTCCCATTCTGCAGCTCTAAATTGCAAGGCGTTAGAGATGAATGATGAAAGATACCTGTTCTGCAGCTCTAAAGCGCAATGCCTTAGCATTAAAGGATGAAATATACCCGTTCTGCAGCTCTAAAGCGCAATACCTTAGAGATGACGGATGAAAATGCCATTATGCAGCTCTAAAGCGCAATGCCTTAAGAATAACGAATAAAAGATACCCATTCTGCAGCTCTTCTTAACGTCTCACACCACAATTAATTTTCCATAGGGTCCCATTGTAACGTTTTTGTTCGTGGCATAGAGATAAAAAAGATTTTGCAACATGTATTTATGCTTAAATTCTTCATTGATCCAATATCTGCATGTTATTAACTTTTAACAAATATTTACCAGATTGAACTTTTTTTAATTTCATGTTTGCGTGACACCTATCAAAATTGAGATAAAAATACAACCCCGTGGAGATTAGACCCATGATGTGTAAAATGAGGCAGAATTAGCTAGAAATCTTATATCAACATGCATTTTTCTGTGATCTCTTCCTAAAATGCTGTAGATTTAGAACCTGGTAAAGATAAATCAATGTATCCTGTAAAATGTTGAAAAGCGAACTTGTTTTTTTTTATCTACCTCCTTCATCTGTAGGGCAGGAGTATTCAAGGGAGATAATAGTGTTGTGAGTCCTTAAGGTGATTTTTTTTTCTAATGATCACCTCAATAATAATTGAAAATGTATACAAATCAATTACATGCTGAAAAGTGCTAACATTTTGATTCCAGGTTTATTGCTTTTCAAATTATTCAAGTTTTAGTGACCCAGGGTATTGGTCGAAATTCAGGCCGAGCACCTTTAATATTTTGAAAAACTACAGTAGTGATAAGGATTTTGCATTTTCCTGGTCATTTGTGCTCAGCTATGTCTGAAACTTTCAAATATACATGAAAAGGCATCTCTACATCTGAATACAGCATAAAAATGATCTTTAAGAAATGATTATTGAGAAAAATGCTGAAAATAATAAACTCAAACTAAGGGTTACCCGTGAAAATTTTGATTTTCCACGAAAAGTATCAGTCTCTCGCTTCAATTTTGACATTTTTTCAAAGTAGTCTGTCTTCATTGATATGTGTGTTTGTTTAACAAGCCAATAGCTTTAAAATAAAACTAAAATTATGCTTATACCTGTATTGGTTTTGAAAATATAGTTAATTTTTAGTTAAACATTGTATCAAGTAAAATTTCAGCTAATTCCTGCAATATGAAGATAACTTGAAGTAACTATACATACACAGACGGGATTTCTGAATAACCGTGTTAACTGTGTCCAAACATGTCTGAAACGTTCACAGATACACAAACAATGCTTAGAGGTGAAGTATGTAAGATACCCGTTCTGCAGCTCTAAAGCGCAAGGGCTTAGAGATGAATGATGGAAATTCCCATTCTGCAGCTCTAAATTGCAAGGCGTTAGAGATGAATGATGAAAGATACCTGTTCTGCAGCTCTAAAGCGCAATGCCTTAGCATTAACGGATGAAATATACCCGTTCTGCAGCTCTAAAGCGCAATACCTTAGAGATGACGGATGAAAATGCCATTATGCAGCTCTAAAGCGCAATGCCTTAAGAATAACGAATAAAAGATACCCATTCTGCAGCTCTTCTTAACGTCTCACACCACAATTAATTTTCCATAGGGTCCCATTGTAACGTTTTTGTTCGTGGCATAGAGATAAAAAAGATTTTGCAACATGTATTTATGCTTAAATTCTTCATTGATCCAATATCTGCATGTTATTAACTTTTAACAAATATTTACCAGATTGAACTTTTTTTAATTTCATGTTTGCGTGACACCTATCAAAATTGAGATAAAAATACAACCCCGTGGAGATTAGACCCATGATGTGTAAAATGAGGCAGAATTAGCTAGAAATCTTATATCAACATGCATTTTTCTGTGATCTCTTCCTAAAATGCTGTAGATTTAGAACCTGGTAAAGATAAATCAATGTATCCTGTAAAATGTTGAAAAGCGAACTTGTTTTTTTTTATCTACCTCCTTCATCTGTAGGGCAGGAGTATTCAAGGGAGATAATAGTGTTGTGAGTCCTTAAGGTGATTTTTTTTTCTAATGATCACCTCAATAATAATTGAAAATGTATACAAATCAATTACATGCTGAAAAGTGCTAACATTTTGATTCCAGGTTTATTGCTTTTCAAATTATTCAAGTTTTAGTGACCCAGGGTATTGGTCGAAATTCAGGCCGAGCACCTTTAATATTTTGAAAAACTACAGTAGTGATAAGGATTTTGCATTTTCCTGGTCATTTGTGCTCAGCTATGTCTGAAACTTTCAAATATACATGAAAAGGCATCTCTACATCTGAATACAGCATAAAAATGATCTTTAAGAAATGATTATTGAGAAAAATGCTGAAAATAATAAACTCAAACTAAGGGTTACCCGTGAAAATTTTGATTTTCCACGAAAAGTATCAGTCTCTCGCTTCAATTTTGACATTTTTTCAAAGTAGTCTGTCTTCATTGATATGTGTGTTTGTTTAACAAGCCAATAGCTTTAAAATAAAACTAAAATTATGCTTATACCTGTATTGGTTTTGAAAATATAGTTAATTTTTAGTTAAACATTGTATCAAGTAAAATTTCAGCTAATTCCTGCAATATGAAGATAACTTGAAGTAACTATACATACACAGACGGGATTTCTGAATAACCGTGTTAACTGTGTCCAAACATGTCTGAAACGTTCACAGATACACAAACAATGCTTAGAGGTGAAGTATGTAAGATACCCGTTCTGCAGCTCTAAAGCGCAAGGGCTTAGAGATGAATGATGGAAATTCCCATTCTGCAGCTCTAAATTGCAAGGCGTTAGAGATGAATGATGAAAGATACCTGTTCTGCAGCTCTAAAGCGCAATGCCTTAGCATTAACGGATGAAATATACCCGTTCTGCAGCTCTAAAGCGCAATACCTTAGAGATGACGGATGAAAATGCCATTATGCAGCTCTAAAGCGCAATGCCTTAAGAATAACGAATAAAAGATACCCATTCTGCAGCTCTTCTTAACGTCTCACACCACAATTAATTTTCCATAGGGTCCCATTGTAACGTTTTTGTTCGTGGCATAGAGATAAAAAAGATTTTGCAACATGTATTTATGCTTAAATTCTTCATTGATCCAATATCTGCATGTTATTAACTTTTAACAAATATTTACCAGATTGAACTTTTTTTAATTTCATGTTTGCGTGACACCTATCAAAATTGAGATAAAAATACAACCCCGTGGAGATTAGACCCATGATGTGTAAAATGAGGCAGAATTAGCTAGAAATCTTATATCAACATGCATTTTTCTGTGATCTCTTCCTAAAATGCTGTAGATTTAGAACCTGGTAAAGATAAATCAATGTATCCTGTAAAATGTTGAAAAGCGAACTTGTTTTTTTTTATCTACCTCCTTCATCTGTAGGGCAGGAGTATTCAAGGGAGATAATAGTGTTGTGAGTCCTTAAGGTGATTTTTTTTTCTAATGATCACCTCAATAATAATTGAAAATGTATACAAATCAATTACATGCTGAAAAGTGCTAACATTTTGATTCCAGGTTTATTGCTTTTCAAATTATTCAAGTTTTAGTGACCCAGGGTATTGGTCGAAATTCAGGCCGAGCACCTTTAATATTTTGAAAAACTACAGTAGTGATAAGGATTTTGCATTTTCCTGGTCATTTGTGCTCAGCTATGTCTGAAACTTTCAAATATACATGAAAAGGCATCTCTACATCTGAATACAGCATAAAAATGATCTTTAAGAAATGATTATTGAGAAAAATGCTGAAAATAATAAACTCAAACTAAGGGTTACCCGTGAAAATTTTGATTTTCCACGAAAAGTATCAGTCTCTCGCTTCAATTTTGACATTTTTTCAAAGTAGTCTGTCTTCATTGATATGTGTGTTTGTTTAACAAGCCAATAGCTTTAAAATAAAACTAAAATTATGCTTATACCTGTATTGGTTTTGAAAATATAGTTAATTTTTAGTTAAACATTGTATCAAGTAAAATTTCAGCTAATTCCTGCAATATGAAGATAACTTGAAGTAACTATACATACACAGACGGGATTTCTGAATAACCGTGTTAACTGTGTCCAAACATGTCTGAAACGTTCACAGATACACAAACAATGCTTAGAGGTGAAGTATGTAAGATACCCGTTCTGCAGCTCTAAAGCGCAAGGGCTTAGAGATGAATGATGGAAATTCCCATTCTGCAGCTCTAAATTGCAAGGCGTTAGAGATGAATGATGAAAGATACCTGTTCTGCAGCTCTAAAGCGCAATGCCTTAGCATTAACGGATGAAATATACCCGTTCTGCAGCTCTAAAGCGCAATACCTTAGAGATGACGGATGAAAATGCCATTATGCAGCTCTAAAGCGCAATGCCTTAAGAATAACGAATAAAAGATACCCATTCTGCAGCTCTTCTTAACGTCTCACACCACAATTAATTTTCCATAGGGTCCCATTGTAACGTTTTTGTTCGTGGCATAGAGATAAAAAAGATTTTGCAACATGTATTTATGCTTAAATTCTTCATTGATCCAATATCTGCATGTTATTAACTTTTAACAAATATTTACCAGATTGAACTTTTTTTAATTTCATGTTTGCGTGACACCTATCAAAATTGAGATAAAAATACAACCCCGTGGAGATTAGACCCATGATGTGTAAAATGAGGCAGAATTAGCTAGAAATCTTATATCAACATGCATTTTTCTGTGATCTCTTCCTAAAATGCTGTAGATTTAGAACCTGGTAAAGATAAATCAATGTATCCTGTAAAATGTTGAAAAGCGAACTTGTTTTTTTTTATCTACCTCCTTCATCTGTAGGGCAGGAGTATTCAAGGGAGATAATAGTGTTGTGAGTCCTTAAGGTGATTTTTTTTTCTAATGATCACCTCAATAATAATTGAAAATGTATACAAATCAATTACATGCTGAAAAGTGCTAACATTTTGATTCCAGGTTTATTGCTTTTCAAATTATTCAAGTTTTAGTGACCCAGGGTATTGGTCGAAATTCAGGCCGAGCACCTTTAATATTTTGAAAAACTACAGTAGTGATAAGGATTTTGCATTTTCCTGGTCATTTGTGCTCAGCTATGTCTGAAACTTTCAAATATACATGAAAAGGCATCTCTACATCTGAATACAGCATAAAAATGATCTTTAAGAAATGATTATTGAGAAAAATGCTGAAAATAATAAACTCAAACTAAGGGTTACCCGTGAAAATTTTGATTTTCCACGAAAAGTATCAGTCTCTCGCTTCAATTTTGACATTTTTTCAAAGTAGTCTGTCTTCATTGATATGTGTGTTTGTTTAACAAGCCAATAGCTTTAAAATAAAACTAAAATTATGCTTATACCTGTATTGGTTTTGAAAATATAGTTAATTTTTAGTTAAACATTGTATCAAGTAAAATTTCAGCTAATTCCTGCAATATGAAGATAACTTGAAGTAACTATACATACACAGACGGGATTTCTGAATAACCGTGTTAACTGTGTCCAAACATGTCTGAAACGTTCACAGATACACAAACAATGCTTAGAGGTGAAGTATGTAAGATACCCGTTCTGCAGCTCTAAAGCGCAAGGGCTTAGAGATGAATGATGGAAATTCCCATTCTGCAGCTCTAAATTGCAAGGCGTTAGAGATGAATGATGAAAGATACCTGTTCTGCAGCTCTAAAGCGCAATGCCTTAGCATTAACGGATGAAATATACCCGTTCTGCAGCTCTAAAGCGCAATACCTTAGAGATGACGGATGAAAATGCCATTATGCAGCTCTAAAGCGCAATGCCTTAAGAATAACGAATAAAAGATACCCATTCTGCAGCTCTTCTTAACGTCTCACACCACAATTAATTTTCCATAGGGTCCCATTGTAACGTTTTTGTTCGTGGCATAGAGATAAAAAAGATTTTGCAACATGTATTTATGCTTAAATTCTTCATTGATCCAATATCTGCATGTTATTAACTTTTAACAAATATTTACCAGATTGAACTTTTTTTAATTTCATGTTTGCGTGACACCTATCAAAATTGAGATAAAAATACAACCCCGTGGAGATTAGACCCATGATGTGTAAAATGAGGCAGAATTAGCTAGAAATCTTATATCAACATGCATTTTTCTGTGATCTCTTCCTAAAATGCTGTAGATTTAGAACCTGGTAAAGATAAATCAATGTATCCTGTAAAATGTTGAAAAGCGAACTTGTTTTTTTTTATCTACCTCCTTCATCTGTAGGGCAGGAGTATTCAAGGGAGATAATAGTGTTGTGAGTCCTTCTAGGGTTTACCAAGCATCACGCTTGTCATCCCAGAGCAGCGGGACAATTTAAATACATAAATCCCCATCAGGCTGAATCATCTAACAAACTAGGCAGCATTAATAGGAAATATCAAACTCCTGTCAGTTACGTAACCACGTGATCACCCATGTGACCTCTTTGTATAGTTCGGAGGCCGTTTTGCTGTCGGGGGTGTGTGGGGTGGTATGAACTGTTGGGGAGTTTGAGGAAATATATTATTTTAGTATAACACACAACTATGAGAATGTATATGTATACATATAAAAAAGACCAGAGAGCCACACATGAAGTATTCAGTGATTTGACAGAAGCCAGAGCGAGAATAAACCATTAGGGGCATGCCAAGACAAGATTGGAGACAAGCATCTAACGTTAAACGTCTTCTCAAGCTTAATGTAGACGTCATCATAGGATCCACGGTCTCTCCAGTCAAAGAGGAAAGCACAGTGGTAAGAGTTATCAAAGTGTAATATACTCTTGCATTACACTTTGCAGAAATAAATAATATCAGATTGACGCAGCATGATGGTAAATTAATTAAAAACGTAATCAAATATTCTCAGGAGAATATGTTCATTTCAAAATGTCTTTTCCATAATTGATAAGGTATGTCAGACAGTACCTCTCGACAAATAGCTATCAGATTAATTATCAATTACTCAGTCTAGTGCGCGTTATTTGTGTTGCCATCTACTGGAATAAGTCAACAGTAACTGCAGGGACTCGTTGGCAGTTTAGGCACTGGAATGTTTTTCACAAACGGTTTTACGTCATTTCATAAATAATTAATAAATATGCAAATAAATCCTCTGAGGGAATGTTTATCTTGAGTATAAAACCTTTTCAGACATTGACAATAGATTATCAATTTAGTATAAATGAAAATAACACCAAAGGACACATGTTTATTGTACTACATCTTGAGTAAATAAATATATGTTGAAACCCTTAATAGCAATTTAACCGGATAGTGTTTTTGCGTTAGACACTACGCTCCAGTATAAACAGCCTCCAATAATTATTTTACACACCAATTGTTGGCAAACTTAGGCCACTTTCTAGTTGATTTTATAAGTACCTGCGATATATTTGATCTAAGAAGCAAGCACATATTACGCGTTACATATTACACATTCCAATGGTAAACATAAATATGTATAAAACAATTTGTAAAGTTCTAGAAATGTGGCAAATGGTCCTATAGAAATCACAGCACCCAAACGCAATGGTCCGCCCTGTACCACAAACAAAGAGCAAATTAGCTATACAATGAACTGAAAGGGACAATACACAACACAAAAAATGTGAGGACAGGGTTACCGACCGTCTTGGAACTGTCAGTAGGCAATATGGTCCACAGGTTAGTTTAAATCGAGTTTACGTGTATACAACCTCGCTAAAGGTACAATTAAAGCTGTACAGTCCCTATTTTAACTGGTAATAACTCATGAATGAGTCACGTGTGAAGTAGTTTCAAATCGACGAACACCCCAAAAGTCGGTATATAAGGAGAAATCGATACGTAAAATTTCACACTTTTATTTAGCCTCCGTACAGGTAACATCGATAAATATACGGCTCCAGAATATATGTGATAAAAAAAGAGTTGCCCGGAATGGGATTTGAACCACAGCCTTGCACTTGTAAGATTTGAAAGATGTACGCTGAACCTCTCAACCACTGCTATTTATTGTTATTTTGTAGCATTTTTAACACTAAATAGGCATTACGTAATAACAAGAGCGAGCACACAAACTCATCAAGCGCTAAATAACAAGTCTATATATGGTTGATTTGAGGCGAAGTATTAGTTTCATATTGATAAGATACAGTATTACGCCAGGCAATGTTAATTTACACGTGCGACAATATGGACTGCATATTTATTGATCCATCATTAGTTGCGTTCAAATATGTTAAGTTATTTTGCCTCATAATATATGGTAGTTAGTATACTATTTTCTCAAGTAGCATTGTAGT
Organism: Cyrtodaria siliqua; assembly: GCA_037043455.1. Classification (NCBI taxonomy): domain Eukaryota; kingdom Metazoa; phylum Mollusca; class Bivalvia; order Adapedonta; family Hiatellidae; genus Cyrtodaria; species Cyrtodaria siliqua. The sequence goes on along the minus strand of JAWPHD010005698.1, from coordinate 117,224 downwards.
TCAGTGGATAGAGCACAGGACTTGAAATCAGAAGGTCGGGTGTTCGAGCCCCGAAAGAAGCTAACTTTTTTTTTTTGTAAAACTTACTGTTACCTGTGTATGTGTACTGGTCGATGTATATTACAGTAAATGATTTCCTTCGCTATATTTACTCGCTTAAATACCCGATTTCGACATGAGCTGGTGAACATGAAGTTACAAATAAAGACACGCCTACAAAGAAGAAATCGATTGATATAGGGACTCTGTAGCTTTAAGAATGTATGCACATATGGTGCTTGAAAACAAGTTTTTTTTTTCCTGTATAATTTCAGATGTTCGTCCATACAGGAAAAAAAACTACAGTAACAAATATCCCCTTAGGAATAATGCCGATTTCTATAAGAATTCCTGATGTTCATGTAGGATTTGCTAGAAAAAAATCAGAAAAAAAAGGTAGTTTAAATTACTTCTTTAATAGGTTTGGTTGCTTAACTGTGATGCATCATATGTATGAAATACATCGACTATGTTTAACAGAAATAGGTTATGTTTATGCCGAGCCGAATTACTGGTTTGGCAAACATTATGTTGTTCATAATGATATTCCTGCAATGGTCATAATTAATATTATAAATTAAATATATACTTAAGAGCGGATGCCTTGGAATAAACGAACACACATAATAGAGAAAAGTACTAGTTTAAGAGTAGGTTTCATATTCTACTTTAAAGCCACACAGATTGGACACGAAGACTCCAAATGATCCTTAAGTAATTACACTGATGATTCGTAGTCGGGATTCGGTTCGAAGCATACGTTCAAACTCCTTTAATCATTACGTGATCCGAGTATTAACTTTCATACCCCATCCACCCCATTTTAATTTTGGCTTAAAAAGTTTGCATATTGTAAAATTGAAACATTTAATAGGTAATTTAAACAAGTTTTCGAATTTCTTTAGTAAAAAATGTTTTTAAACGCGTTTTATTGTCAACATATCCGTTATAAAATCCTGCTGATATAGGCTTTCCCATCGCTTAATGGAATTAAGGCGGGACCACGTAATGTATTTTGTCTTTTAATTATATGTTTTAACATATGAACCATCACTATCAATACATTAATACATGTTTCTTAGGATTAAATAATGCTCAACCCGGGGGCTAGAGGGCGTGAACGGTAGCAAACACTGTTCACTGCCGTTCATGAACAGTCTTAATCAAACCGAGACTGCAATATAATTTGTATTTATCGTGTTCGATGATTTCCAGATTTCTTCTTTCATACTTTTCTAGGTAGAACACAACATGATTTTAATACATTGCTCTGTTTTAAATTGGAACAATAACATATTATCGTGTTTCCCCGTTACATCACAATGGGTACCATTCAAAATACACAGATCTATATTAGACAATATTGATATATGTATATATATACTGTTTGAAAATAAAAGATATATATAACAATAAGTATAAAATCAAACAGGAAATGCAGCTTTCACAGAAACAATAGTGTAAAGTTTAATGTACTTCTAATTACCATAAATAAAATCGTTTTATGTAGTGACAAAATAGGATATACGATTTTCAAAATGAACCACCGTAGTAAAGACAATACATATGTAAAAATACTAACGATTTCAATATTTAACGCTTGAATATAAATTGTGTTATTCTTGGCAGAATTCCATCTCTTCTAAAGCCCATTCCTTTAGTTTTTGGCATGATTTACAACTATGTCCATTTTTGGCAGTACTCATTAGGCAAATCATGACCTGTAGCATGTCTTGAGATACCATATTATCTGAACGGAGTAGCAAAAATAGTTTCATAAATGTAACATCAATACCATCTAAAATTAGGTATAAATATCAAACAGCAAATGTAGCTTTCACAGAACGTAGTCAATCAAACATACGCAGTAAAACAAGCTACAATTACAATGTTGATTAAGAAGCATGGCATGTGATATCACAAACGCAAACGGGTTGATAACAGAGCTACCGCCTTGGCACGTTCAGTGGCAAAATGGCCAATGGGGTTGGAGAGTGCAGTGCGTTGCAAAATGGTAGGGTCGTAACCTCGTTTGATAATCTTTTGAACTATTGCTTTTTTTTTTGTATAATATTTACACGAGCATATTTGTGTTTTACTCATATTGCCTATTGATGCTGCCTTGTTAGTTAGAAATTAGATAATGGCGGGGATTTCTTTATTTACACTGTCCTGTTTTAATGGGATGACAGTAGGGTAAGTGTGAGGTTTGGTGGACCCTGGAACCTGTTTAAACCCCCAAGTGGCCTACTTTGCCACTGACCGTTCCAAGGTGGTAGCCCTATTGTCAACCCTTTTGTGTTTGTGATGTCCTTTGCATTTATTATAAATTTTGCCTTCTTGTTTGTCTGTTTGCGTGTTTGTTTCTGTGTTTCGTGGTTGACTGTCCTCCTTGAATGCTACTCTCCCTGTTCGATCTTTTTATATTTCTTTTTACCGTCCTGGATTGAAAATCTTAATATTTAACGAATTGTCTTTAAATAATGCGCGCATACACTTACAATGTAAGAATTTTCCTCCGCCGCAAAAGGCAATTTGGTTCATTCAGCACTGTGTGAGATTTGTACACGGTCATATATTTATTTCGTTTCCAAGACTTCGGGAGGGCTAATCTCAGAAAGTACTTGATAAATCAAATTACCATTTGCGACGGAGGAAACAGCTCCCTTAGGAGGGGTATGTGCACTTAGTTGAATACAATTCGATAAATTAAGCAAGTTATGAAGCGGACATTTACCTGAATCGAGAGGGGTTGGTTTTACATATTTTCCGTGAATCCTATCAAATATTTACGTGGTTTCGCCACCCTGTTACGAGAAGGTTCATCTGGACATGAGAAGGCTTAAACATTCACGTCAACGTGTGTATCGCGTCAACGACAACAATTAAATTAAGGTACATTTTGAAAATCATTTTGATAAGTTTTTATGTTTTTCTACAAAATGAAAAATAAAAAGTTGTTATCAATCACATATCTGTCTGATAATTGAATCTAACGAATGTGTCAACCTATCAAACTACGATTCGCGATTAAATGTATTCGTTTAAGAATAATTTAGACTTTGTCAACATTAATGAGGGGGATTCACTGAGTGTCATGATAATGATTTTCGTAACCGTTTTGTATACTTTTTAAATAATTAATACTAATGCAAATAGAGACCTTTGACATCTTTTCTGACTACCAGAGTGCCAATAATTGAACACAGCAACGGTAACTTACCAAATGTTTGCATTAAATTTAAAACCACGCCATTGCAGCTACTGACAATAGATTATCAATTTAATACTATTAATACCTTAAAAATATATATAATTCTTGATCTTGACTTTGAATCTTGAGAGAAACGACATATTGCATTTCCTATAACACACATATATATATTCAAAGGGTTACATTCTTACATGCATGTTAATATGTTTTAAGAGAAGATAGGTTGTAACTGCAATGATCTTTATAATTTAACCAATTAGGCTTTTGTAATTAATCCAACTCACCTTAATGAACTTTTGCATAATGTCACACAGTTTTAGTATTATATCTAAAGAAACTATAAAATAAATTCTAAACATACAACTTTGAAATAGCACCACAAAGGAACCCTTTGATACCACACGGCAAAGTTATATTTATTATTAAAAACGCAATGACAATTCTCTGAGCAGTAAACCATATTCAAAACAGAAAAAAATAATTAAACGTTTCGAATTTAAATAAAATTTACAAAATCAATTTATTATGCAACTATTATGTAACACGTTGCTCCATTGGCTAATGTATCAAATTTGCGACCGTGAAACCCCCGATTTACCGTCTGAAAATATGTGACGTCACATAACGTTGATACAAACGACGTCATTGGATGACAACAACAAAATGTTGAAACTCGTGAATTTGAGTTTTCATAGAAAAACAAGTGTGTAGGTATGATTTTATTTCATATTAAACCAGAGTTGTCAAAAGGACAGAATGCTCCACTATTCAGTCTTTTTTAAAAAAGGTCACTGTCACTTCTGTCTCATCAACCACGGAGCCAGTTCATTCACAATGTCAAGTCTTAATTGTGGAGTTTAGGTGGTGGTGAGGTGAGTGTGAAGGGTGTGTGCGGAGGTTCTGGTCAGTAGTGTTGGGAATCGGCTGAAAATTCATGAACGATTATCTGAATATTTAACCGACCGATGATCGATCATTAATCGATTAAACATGGCTCCTATACAAGACAAGTGTAAGCCTTTTTCAGACTAAAATGAAGAAAATAATCACATTTCAAGTATGTTCTGGTAATAAAGGAACAGAATAAAACTGACCAACAGATATATTTTAAAAAATAAGTTGTGATAACCGCTATAAATATGTGATTAGTTGTTGCGCAATTTTAACTCATTTTATTTCTTGTATACTTTATTACAAGAGAATGAAATAAGCCATAATTTTCAACAACCGAGTAAAGTCGATCATGAAAATTTTTAATCAAATATTCAGATCAAAGGCATAACTGATTGATGATCGATCAAATCGATTAATCGGAACAACACTATTGATCAGTAAACATATACCAAATATCGAAAAAAGACCTTCAATACCCCAGAACGTACACTGTGAGGGAGGGTGGGGGAAGAGAACAGGATGCAGACATGATAACTGAAGAGAAACCAAATGAATATAACACATATTTGTCTATTTATCTGTGGTGATGGTGGTGTAGGAGTGGGGAAGGTGTGTGCGTTTATGGGGCTAATGATATTTACAGGCTTGCCATTGCCATTTGATGTATGCAGTGAGTTTTTGAATATATTGAAATATATGAAGCTGCTTAAAAAAATTGAACTGAAATTCTAAGTTGAAAAAAAAACAAAAACATGTATCATCTGGCTAAATGAAATAAAAAGTTATGAAACATGTCTGTAAGTGTCTTTTGTGACTCTGATGACACTTGTCAAGCTCCTTTGACAGAGATATATGGCTAGTGGATATTGAAATAAATGGATTGCCAGAAAATAAAATAAAAGTAATTCTAAATCGAAAAGAGGCTACACCTTTTCTAAAATACAATACAGAAAATATTTATCCAGAAAAAGGGCCATAATTTTGCTAAAATGCAATACAGAGTTATGGAACATGTGTCTTCTACTAGACATCCTTGCTTTACTGAAGTTGTATTAATAAGTAACAATCACCTATTGACATACAAGGACTTGCATAAAAACTTTAACCAGAATTTTGAAGTTGAAAAATGAACATAACTGTGCTTAAATGCAATACAGAGTTAATATGAACATGTGTCTACTAGCGCCCGTGTTATTCCAAGCGTTTTGCTGATGTACGACTTTTTCAGTTGTTTAAAATATATGGACTTGCCGAAAAAGAACATTTAAACCAGAAATTCAAAGTAAGAAAAGGGTCATGCTAATACAGAGCTATGGAACATGTGTCTACCAGTGTCATTGATGGTTCTGATGACATATTTCAAGTTTCACTGTCCAGTGGTTGCTGAAATAATTGGACTAATTTTTTTAGTTACTACAGCTGAAAACCAACGTCGACGCACACGTTGAGTAGATCTACAACAGCTCTTCTTATTCTACGAATAGTAAAATTAAAAAAAAATATCTAGCTTTCAAGTTGACGAAAATAATCTGGCCAGTTCACTAGGCGAAATAAAAATCCCGGCTTTAAAGAAATGAAAAAAAAATTGTCGGTCCCTTAGGTGTTCAATTTTCTTTCAATGGCAACATTGCTAAGACCAGGAAAAGGCTTCTATAATTAGTCATGTATTCACAGTTGTTGTATATTATAACAACATGCTGAGTTTCATTACGAAAATAATGTACTTGAAATTGTTGATAAATTTTCATATGTAGGTGTTCAGTTTTCTTTCAATGATAACTTTGCTAAGACCAGGAAAAGGCTAGTAGACCAGGATAGGAAAGTAATGTTTTCACTTATTAAGAAAGCAAGAAAATTACTATTTCCCATAGATATGCAGTTACATTTGTTTAACGCTATGATTGTACCAATTTTATTATATTCTTCCGAGGTATGGGGTATCGAAAATGTTTCTATTGTTGATCAATTTCAATTGAAGTTTTGTAAATGTATCCTTAAGTTGAAACAAAGCATGTGAGCTTGCAATTATTCCTGTCTCAATACAGATAAAATCTAGAGTTTTAAGTTATTGGAGCAAACTTTTAAATACCAAAAGTGAAAAGATGAGTAGTTTATCATATAAAACTTCGTAATCGTTATACATGAATGAGAAATCTTAGATTGCCTTGGATTAAATATGTACACAGCCCTTTAAATGATCCTGGACTGAATCATTATTGGTAAGAGCAAACGGTTTCATGTCCAAATATGTTTAAAAAGATTGTTAGCTCTAGACTTAAAGATCGGTTTCTTCAAAGTTGGAATAGCAACGTGCAAACATTGTGTAGATGTCTTATCTATCGCATTATAAACATACATTTGTTTTTGAAACATATTTTCATAATTTACCAATATATTTAGCTAAAACCATATGTAAATATATATGTATCAACCACAAAATGCCTATTGAGAAAGGTCGATTCTTTAATATTGAATGAAATAATCTGTAATGAAAATTTACTTGGCGATGATTTTCATTGTTTTTAGTGTTTTCAGTGTAAATATTGTATTAAAGATAGAAAAAAGTATTTAGGAGAGTTTTATTATAAGCACCCTTACACAACTGCGAATAAATCGATATTAATGAAGCTAGCAATATTTTGTAAAACTGTATTATCTGTTTGTAAGTAAGAATGTGTGTATACAGTACTCATTCTCCATTCCGATTCAGTATTTTATTTATCTTCATTCCATTTTACTGTTCTAAATATTTGTTCACTATTTGTTTACTTTGATACTGAATGTTTGTCACAATGTATTTAATCTTATTTAATAAAACTTGAAAACCTAAAACCAAATCGAGTCTCATAATTATATGTCAAAAAGAACCCAAAACAAAGGAAAATATCGTTTGGACTTGTTTTTATTTGAATGGTTCTCGGCATCACAGGAGTTATTCAATGATAACCTAGTTTGGCAACGGCTTTTAACAAAAACATGGGAACTCAAGTGGGAAAATATGGGCACTCAAGTATACTGTAACAGAGGTGTACATAATGTCTTCACACCTTACATAATAGGATTATTACTAGATAACGTGTTCTGGAAGTTTGTATCACCTCTCGTAGGTAAATGCCAGATCAAGGATCACACGAGAGGCGGAGCCGCGAGTGTGATCCTGATCTGGCATTTACCTACGAGAGGTGATACTGTAAACTTCCAGAACACCTTACTCTTGTAATGATCCTTTTATTATATACCTCTTACACATCATTAACATAGAAATATTTGCATTGCTATTGCATACACATTCAATAAAACATATTATTTCTCGATAAAGTGCAGCGGGGAAATGTATGTAGTTTTAAGGTGTTGGTGTTCATTGGTCTGACCTACATCTTTTGTTTGTATGACGTAACGTCGTCTTGACGTTTTCGCGCATAGTGGCGTAAAACTTGCTTGAATCATTGGAAAAACCGCTGGTCTATTTTTAGTAAGATAGTGATACTAATTCTATTTTAGTAGCATAGTGATAACCTGTAGTGTGATACAGGTTGTTGTATTCCATTGGTAATATGTATATATTATTGATAGGTATATAATAAATTCTTTTATCAGCTTACGATATACAAGTTTTCTATATCTCTTTGTAGTAATTCCCTGATTGGTTTAATAATTGCCTAACAGCGTGCAGACGTCAGTATTAGTTAATTAGCTGGCTATTGCATAATTTAAGCATATTTTCATGATTATAAAGGTCGTGGTCACCTGATTTCACAACAAGTACTTAGATGACAAACTATTACAAAATACTTCGTTGGCAATACACATTACGGGAACTTTTATTATTTATGTTGTTAGTAACTGTTTCTATAACGGTAACCAATGGATTCTTAATTCCTGTATACAATCAGAAGATCAGTGAGAAGACAGTCTACAGGCATTCATGAAAGAGTCCAGTTAGAGTTATGTTTTTAAGAGATTCCCTCGGACTGTTATTCAAAAGCTTTATCAGGTTTTCTTTAAATTTACATGGAAGTGTTACCTGGAAGTGTACTGTAATAAAACAATATTGGACAACGTTATTATTATTCAATTAACATACAATTATGGACTACCCAGCCCTTTAATTAATATCAAAACAAATGTACAACTACAACAAATGCACTGTCTATATACAGAACAAATATATGTTGATATACGGAACACAAAACCTTGTTATATCTATAACAACAATAACTTGGTTACAATATTGTTCTAATAAAAGTGTGTTTCACATTATACATCACATCCAGCTGCTATATAAACCTCATTATGTATGTATCGATGGTAACAGTGACTAAGACAGGGAGTGGATATAATTTTTAGTGAAGCCCTGGAAGGACTTCTAACTTCATGACTCCTAACTTCATCACTTAATGACTTCTAACTTCGTTACTTAATGACTTCTAACTTCATTACTTAATGACTTCTAACTTTATCACTTAATGACTTCTAACTTAATCACTTAATGACTTCTAACTTCATCACTTAATGACTCCTAACTTCATTACTTAATGACTTCTAACTTCATCACTTAATGACTTCTAACTTCATTACTTAATGACTTCTAACTTCATCACTTAATGACTTCTAACTTCATCACTTAATGACTTCTAACTTCATTACTTAATGACTTCTAACTTCATCACTTAATGACTTCTAACTTCATTACTTAATGACTTCTAACTTCATCACTTAATGACTTCTAACTTCATCACGTAATGACTTCTAACTTCATTACTTAATGACTTCTAACTTCATCACTTAACGACTTCTAACTTCATCACTTAACGACTTCTAACTTCATTACTTAATGACTTCTAACTTTATCACTTAATGACTTCTAACTTCATCACTTAATGACTTCTAACTTCATTACTTAATGACTTCTAACTTCATCACTTAATGACTTCTAACTTCATCACTTAATGACTTCTAACTTCTAACTTCATCACTTAATGACTTCTAACTTCATCACTTAATGACTTCTAATTTCGTTACTTCTAACTTCAATACTTCTAACTTTACAACTTAATGACTTCTAGCTTCATAACTTCTAACCTAACGACTTAATGGCTTCTAACTTCATTACTTCTAACTTCAATACTTCTAACTTTACAACTTAATGACTTCTAACTTCCTTGACTTCTAATTTCATTACTTCTAATTCCAAGAGTTAATGATGATTTCCCACTTAATGACTTATAACTTCACGACTTCACACCTCTTCCTTTATAGGTAAGGATGATAGAACTGGTAAAGTTAGACGTAACGATGTAAGAAGTAATACATTTTGAAATTACGAAGTTAGAAGTCTTGAAATTCGAAGCTTGAAGTTAGATATCATAACAATAGAATACGAGTATACGTCATTAAGTCGTGAAGTAATAAGTTAGAAGTGATGACTTTAGAAATAAGAAAGTTAGAAAAAAGGATCTTAGAAGTCATGAAGTCATATGTCCCTCCATGGCTTCCATACTATGGTCAGAAGTCATGAAGTTAGAAGTAATGAAGTTAGACGTCAAACAATTTATTATTAGTAGTCATGGAGTAAGAAGTTAAAAGTAATGAAATTAGAAGTCATCAAGTTAGAAGTCATCAAGTTAGAAGCTACTAAGTCTTGAAGTTAGAACTTAGCAATCAAAATGTCAGAAATCCCGCTTGAGCGTACATCTCTTGGAATTTTAATCTGTCCGCAATTACCCCACTGTCCATGTTGACCCAGATTATCGCTATAAATGATGGTATGTCAAATATAAAAACTATGGAATCGTCTACACAGTCATTTAGATTTCTACACTTCAGTCACTTTCTTGAAAGTTCTAGAGTACACGGTGTTTGTCGCAAAATCTAGATGGGATATTCGTAAACCTGTTTGTTTTCTATAAGCCCGGAAGGAAGCAATGTATATGGACTATGCTCATTCAAGTTTGCGTCGCCAGATCGATTAGATTCTTAAAACACTTCAGCACGAGTTACTCTATCCGCATTTGTTACGTGTAAAATGTAACGAGAAAGAAAAGAAACAACGATTTGAATTGATTCAAATAGTACAATGACAATTATTCGGCTTACTGAATGCACATACATTAAATCTAGTGTTTATTTAAAATCTAATTTTAAAATGAAGTCCTGATAATATTGCCAAGTGTCCCGTTAATCCAAATTGTCAACTGTCCCTTTAATCCAAAGTGTCAATGTTCCTTTAATCCAAATTTATTTTGAGATTTTTTCTGGTTTATTTCTCCAATATAGTCCAAATAATCCATATCAGTTTACTATAGATGAGTACAATACTGCTTAAAGAAACCAACCCGCCAAATAACGGCAAAATTAGTCTACAAAACCGTTTATGAAAACTCTGTCCAGTTGTTCAGATGATATACTAATGTATATGTGTCGATTAAAAGTTAAAGGTTTATAGTTACGGTTTTTAAAATACCCGTTTCTGAATATGCGTAAAATGAATTATGAGTTAGCATCTCTTAATGCGATGCTGCAGTTGTTGGAGTTTGGCCTGGCTGATCAAAGCCGTTTATATTGAGTGTACAGAGTATGGATTCTCAAAATATAAAAGATATATTTACCTCGTCGTCAGAAGGTTTAGAAACGGCGTAAATATCTTGTAAGAATATGCTGTTGTTGACGGGATAGCTACTTTAATGTAAATCCTTTCACAATATATATTTTAATTCAAACATCCAATATATCAATTTTCGCTTTTAATTTAACTTTACACAGAACTACTGAACAACCATCAATCTCACAAGGCTTTACATACTGTCGTAGAACTCTCTAGAAGTTTCTGTACCAGAACATTCCAAACAAATACGCAACATCAACATAAACATGCCATTTATTTAAATGACATTGAATGACAAATATAGATATGAAAATCGAACAGGAAAAGCAGCATTCAAGGACGACAGTCAACCACAAACACACACAGACACAAAGAACAAATTTAAACATGAATAAAAGGCCAAATAAAACATCACAAACACAAAAGGTTTGACAATAGGGGTACCGCCTTGGAACGGTCAGTGACAAAAAAGGCCGCTGGGGGCTTAAACCAAACCTCAAACTTACCCTACCGTCAACCCAATAAAACGGGACCATGTAAATAAAGAAATCCCCGCCAAGAACTTTTCTCTAACCAACAAGGCAGCATTAATAGGCAATGTAAGTAAAACACAAAGATGCTCGTGCATTTATAATACAAGAAAACAATAGCCTAGAAAGCCACAAAGAAGGTACTCAATGACTTGGCAGAAGCCAGAGCAACAAGAGAATAAACCATTGAGGGCACGTCAAGACAAGACTGCAGCCAAACATCAAACGTCACCGTCCTTTTGTACTTTAGGTAGACGTCATCATAGGGTCCACAGCCTGTCCGGTCATCGCACAATTAAAGAGGAAAGCGTAGTGGCGAACTGTAAATGGGTCCACCACCAAGCATGCAGTGCGTTGCAAAATGATAGGATCATAATCTCTTTTCATAAACCTTTTAACAAGTTTAACAAAGATAGTATGAAAGTGATCATGGCCAAAGATCTTATGAAGATTGTTAATCACGTCACCACAGAAGTCAGGTTGGGATAGTCCAAACTCAACAAAAGACATGATGTTGATGATAAACAGGTTACATTGTAAGGAGTCTGTATTTATTTGTATCTCGGCGGCAGTATTGACTCCTTGTCTATTTATTTTACATGCATTACTCATTGACATAAGAACAAGATGCGTTATAAATTCAGTTAATATTAACAGGACACAACTCTTGCAAGTTTACTTGCTTTCAAAGGTTAACAAGAGGCCCAAGAGGGCCTGTGGACGCTCTACTGGCTAACATGGTTCTTATAACATCAATGAAGCGAGTGACTGCCATTTACGTTTTTTTGAAAGTTTCGGGCAAAAAACAGCTTTTTAACTAAATCAAGGGCCATAACTAAAGAATCTGGTAAAGTTTGGTAAAGATCAGATGAAAAATGAAGGCTCTACCTTATTAACTAGGCAAAATATAGGTTTTTTAACTAAATGAAATAACTCCTCTGTAAATGTTTCGACTGGTCCAACATAGAGCAAAAAAAATAGAAAATAAACAAATATATAAAAAAAAAAAAAAAAAAATTAAAAAATTAAAAATAAAAATAAAAAAAATAATAAAAAAATATAAAAATAAAAAAATGTAAAAAATGTAAAAAATAAATCAATTAAAAATAATAATTAAAAAAAAAATAAAAAAATAAATAAAAAAAAAATAAAAATAAATAAAGAATAATATAAAAAAGAAAGTCACACAGGCAAAATGAAGGCCCTATCGTATGACGAGGCAAATTATAGCATTTTTAACAAAATCAAGGGCCATAACTCCGCTGTTACTGGTCCGATCTGACTGGTTTTCGAACTTGACCGCGCTTTCATTGACATTAACAATCTGATAAAGTTTGGTAAAGATAGGATGAAAAACGAAGGCCCTATCATCTTAACGAGGCAAAATATAGCATTTTGAACTAAATCAAGAGTCATAACCCCGCTGTTACTTGTCCGATATGTATGGATTTCGAACTTGTCCGAGTTTTCATTGATATTAACAATCTGACAAAGTTTGGTAAAGATCGGATGAACAATGAAGCCCCTATCGTCCTAACGAAGCAAAATATAGCCTTTTAAACTAAATCAAGGCCATAACTCTGCTGTTACTTGTCCGATATGGCTGGTTTTCAAAATTGTTCGAGCTTTCTGCGACATTAACAATCTGATAAAGTTTGGTAAAGATCGGATGAACATTGAAGCTCCTAATGTCTTAACGAGGCAAACTATAGCATTTTTAACTAAATCAAGGGCCATAACTCCGCTGTTATAGTCCGATATGGCTGGTTTTCGAACTTGTCCGAGCTTTCATTGATATTAACAATATGCTAAAGTTTGGTAAAGATAGAATGAAAAAATGAAGGCCCTATCGTCTTAACGAGGCAAAATATAGCAATATAGCATTTTTAACTAAATCAAGGGCCATAACTCTGCTGTTACTGGTCCGATCTGGCCGGTTTTTTAACTTGTCCGAGCTTTCATTGATATTAACAATATGTTAAAGTTTGGTAAATATCAAACGAAAAATAAAGGCCCCATCGTCTTAACGAGGTAAAAGTTAACGGACGGACGGACGGACGGACGACGGACAGCTCGCCATCCCATAAGCTCTGCTGGTTCTTGGCCAGTAGAGCTAAAAACTGAAATAAAAATATCAATGTCTAGCTTACAAAACGTATATGAGGCTGTAAGTGAGCGTATGGGTGGACATGCCATGTTGATTTGCTTTTCATACTGTATCCGTCAAGAATGTATACCCCGTTTTGCACCGTTGACGGTCACACGTGTGGATACTATTGATTTCAGTCTTGTTTTAGTTTTTTAAAGAAATCAGACTGTATAATTTATAGTAATATTTAGAATAGTAACATTTACTTGTTTACACGCCCGTTGACGGGAATTTTACATAGTTAATTGTGTAAACCATATCACCCCTTATTTGTAAATATTATTAACTATATATGTACTTTTAATAAATTACTATTTCATTTTGATTCATTTTTATCCTTTTTTTTGTGCGCACAATATGACCTAATTTATGTCGACGTGCCGTAAACTCCATTAATTCATTCAAAAGGTATGTTACATTTTAACTAGAGATGTGTTCCAAGGAACAAACAGTTATCGCCTGTCTTTCGCTTATCAGTAGCATTGACGTTTGACCTATTTACCCAAGAATCAATGAGTCCATTACGTGGTCCCGTCTTAATTCCATTAAGCAATGGGAAAGCTTATACTCGCAGAATTTTAAAAATGATATTTCGAAAATAAAACACGTTTAAAAACATGTTTTTACTGAAAAATGCGATGTTTAAAATTACCTATTAAATGTTTTAATTTTACAATATGCAAACTTTTAAGCCGACATTAAGGTTTTATTTCATAACCCCGCCAACCCCGTTGGAGAAAGGGTTGGATGGGGTATCAAAGTTAATACAAATATGAATTCAATCCATGTATTCGTTCTTTTTCAAATTAACGGAACACACATGAACAGTTGACAGATCGACCCGAACATAAACATATTTCTACATATTACACACATATAACTATACTGAAAGGAAAAAGAAACGCAGGGTGCGTATTTCCGCTATATATTGTATGTTTAATATGCTACTGCTAATCGAATGGTACAGGGCGACATAAGGCCTGTCCTTTCAGAAAGAAGGTTTAAACAGCACTTAACACACCAATGGTTACCCCTTTAAAGTTTCATTATCGTCAGAATGCGCATTTGGCTCAAGCAGGTGAGCAAACTTAGGCTTTAAATGTTGCAATCACTTAACATTAAATACAGGACTGAACTTGCTCAATTTTTCAAAGAGGAACTTCAGCATTTATGAATTTCTTGTTACAACGTGTACTGTGATTAAAACGTCTACAACATCACATTTGTGTCCTTTCTCTAACTAACTGCATTTTTTTTTTTTACAAAACATCTTGGGATTTCCTTGGAATATATATGGAATTAAGTGAGCTGTATATGCAATATATAGCGGAAATACGCACCCTGCGTTTCTTTTATCTTTCAGTATATATAGCAAATATAAAAACAATCTATATATGTGTTCTCCTTTAAATGAGCTGAAATAAACGTTCTTTAAAATAGCATTGACCTTGATCTTTGACATATTGACCCCCAAATCAATATATTTCTACATCTTAATATATAACTACACAGCAAATATAAAACCAATAAATGAAACCAGTCTCTTTTCGTAAAAACGTATGAGCTTAGGTTTACCAGGATCCGTCTATATTACATGTATATGAGTCCCTGGGTTTACGGTAAACGTTCGTTGACTCTCCTCAAAGTCAGAGGCGGTACCTAATTGATGGGAGGAGCTAACGCGACACGATTTACCGGAATGGAGTTGATTTAACGAAACGGACCGAAACTGAGATATGAATTACCGAAACGGAGATTGTTTTGATGATTTAAAGACTAATACACACATGTCAGTCCAGTGATTTAAGTTTATTACGTCTCTGGTCTTATTATTATTATTATTATTATTATCTTAATAGTATAATCATTATTGGGTAGTTATTTCTATATAAAACATGATATTATAACGTCTTTAAATAAAAATTGTACCGCTTTCAGCAGAGCGGGTCAAGAAGATTTATCGAAACTGGGTTCAGAAGAGACTAGTCTGGACAACGGTTGTGTATTAAAACCTTTAACGGACCATAACTCCGCCAACAATTATTCAGCTGGAACACGGCGACGATATGCACAACTAGGCTTGATACTGATCATCCTTGCCAAGTTTCGTTAAAATCTGCCAGGGGTTCAGGAGAACTAGTCTGGAGAAAGTTTATTAAAACATTTAAAGGGCAATAACTCCCGCCAACATTTTTATTTTTGATATATTATTAATAGTATAATCATTTTCGAGTAGATCTTACGTTTAAAAAAAGGGATGTTCCTCTTTAAATGATAATTATACCACATACAGTAGGATGGGCATAGCAGCTGATTGCATTGATTAATTCAAGACTATGTACGTGTATATATTTAAAAACAAGAGGGCCAAGACGGCCCTAAAGCGATGACCTGAGTACTGCCACATTATCGAACTTCTTCAAAATCTTATGGTCATATACAATCTGTGCAAGTTTGGTTAAGATTTTTCAAGACATGTGGGCTCTGTTGTGTATAACAACATTGATATAGACAGTTTAAGACACAACATTGATATAGACAGTTTAAGACACAACATTGATATAGACAGTTTAAGACACAACATTGATATAGACAGTTTAAGACACAACATTGATATAGACAGTTTAAGACACAACATTGATATAGACAGTTTAAGACATGCTAGAGAGTAACACCTTGGACAGACCAAATGTGACCCCAGGGCTACATGTAATATATGAGAGCTTGTACTTTGTCGTTTCAGAGAAGAAGATTTTTTAATTTTTTCCCTATACAGGTCTATGTAAAACGTGACCCCTGGGGCGGGACCAAATGTGAACAAAGGGTCACCATTTGAACAAACTTGTTAAAGAACCATAAGAGTATAGTATATACAAAATATTAAACCTCTGGCTCTTGCAGTTCCAGAGAAGAAGATTTTTTTCAGTTTTTCCGTATACAAGCCTATGTAAAACTGTGACACCCGGGGCCGGGCCATATGTGATCCCAGGGTAAACATTTGAACACAATTGGTAGAGGACCATGAGCTTATAGCAAATGCAAAATATTAAACCTCTGGCTCTTGCAGTTTCAGAGAAGATTTTTTTTAAAGTTTTTCCCTATACATGTCTATGTAAAACATGTGACCCTTAGGGCGGGGCCAATGTGACCCGATGGTCACCATTTGAACACACTTGGTAAAGGACCATAAGCTTATAGTAAATGCAAAATATCAAACCTCTGGCTTTTGTTGTTTCCGAGAAGAATATATATTTTAATATATAAGTCTTATGTAAACCTGTGACCCCCGGGGCTGGGAAAAATTTGACCCCAGGGTCACCATTTGAACAAACTAAGTAGAGGACCATAAGCTGATGCTACATGTAATACATGAGATCTCCGTGCCATGTGATTTCCAGAGAAGGATTTCAGTTTTTCCCTATACAAGTCTATGTAAAACTGTGACCCTGGGGCGGGACCAAATTTGAACAAACTTGGTAGAGGATCATAAGCTTATAGCAAGTGCGCAATATTAAACCTCTGGCTCCTACAGTTTCAGAGAAGATTTTTTTTAAAGTTTTTCCCTATACATAACTATGTAAAACATGTGACCCCTGGGGCGGGGCCAAATATGACCCGAGGGTCACCATTTGAACGAACTTGGTAAAGGACCATAAGCTTATAGTAAATGCAAAATATCAAACCTCTGACTCTTGTAGTTTCCGAGAAGAAGATTTTTAAAAAAACACACTATATAAGTCTATGTAAAACTGCGACCCTTGGGGCGGGGCCAAATTCGACCCCAGGGTCACCATTTGAACAAACTAAGTAGAGGACCATAAGCTGATGCTACATGTAATACATGAGAGCTCCGTGCCATGTGGTTCCAGAGAAGAAGATTCCAGTTTTTCCCTATACAAGTCTATGTAAAACTGTGTCCCCTGGGGCTAGGACAAATTTGACCCGAGGGTCACCATTTGAACAAACTTGGTAAAGGACCATAAGCTTATAGTAAATGCAAAATATCAAACCTCTGGCTCTTGTAGTTTCCGAGAAGAAGATTTTTTAAAAATATTTCCTATACAAGTCTGTGTAAAACTGTGTCCCCCGCGGCGGGGACAAATTTGACCCCAGGGTCACCATTTGAACAAACTTAGTAGAGGACCATAAGCTGATGCTACATGTAATAGAACAGAACAGAACAGAACATATTCTTTATTCACTTAAACTTTACAGTTTTTCGTGATACACAAAAGCATATACATACATTCAATCTACACGTGAATAGTAATGGTGTATGACAATACATTAAAAAATAAATTGAATCAAATAAATACAAATACAGAGGTATAATAAATATTGGATGCACTCCTATTAGCAATTTCAGTCTTAGTGGAACTGACACTAATCACAATATACAGTAGGGAATATCCCTCCGCCCAGAAAATCTAATTTTCTTAGTAAATAAGTTAGGTCGCTATTTAATATTATTATTGTTTAAACGATTTATACGAAGCAAAAATGCTTTATTGATAAATTTGCTTAGCAGACGTATTTCTGATATGTTATTACTTTGAAGGAGAAGCGTAAATTTATACATACTAGGTCTATGTCTATAGAAACGCTTTAAATACACTGTTCTTAAATCTGAATACAAGGGACATATAAACACAAAATGATACTCGTCTTCTACTTCATTTGTAACACAAAGCTGACATACACGATTATTTCTTTCAATTCTTTCTCTGCCGAATCGACCAGAATGAATGCGTAAATGATGTGCCGATAAGCGTAACTTTGATAGAGATGTTCGTAAGCTCCTAGAGATAATAATATCCAAGTAAGATTCAAATGCTAAGTTTTCTTTAACTACCTTATACAACATAAGTACCTGATTCAAATCAACTCTGGCTCTAAATTCTTGTAAAAATTCATCCAGTAGTCTTTGTTTAAAAATACATAAAAATGCATTGATATTTTCTACATTTTGGTCCTTCCAAACATACATAAAACCATATTTCTCTAGCAACATTTTAACCTTAAGAAACCAGTTTGTATATCCCTTTTCTACGTCTTGTAACGAAGACTCTCTAATGTATTTTATAATGATATTTTCACTATTGCATATTTTTAACCAGAACTTGATAATACGTACATATCTATTTATATAAAGTGGAAATCTTCCCAGTTCCCAATAAACAGCACAATTACTTGTGGATAGTCTAACTCCCAATACTTGTTTACAGAATCTTAAATGTAAATTTTCGAATTGGTTTAGACTTTGAGAAGCCCCAAACTTCGCTCCCGTAATTTATAGTTGATGAAACAAATGCATCAAATAATTGTAAAGCTAGTTTCGGTTTAGTCTCATGTATTTTCAACTTGGCAGTAAGCGCATTCATTGCCTTTAGACCTTTACCATATAATGTATTTGTATTTAGATTAAACGTACCAGTATAGTTAAATGTTACCCCCAAATAGTTAAAATCGTTTACTGCTTCAATAACCTCGCCTCCATATTTCCATTGTTCATTTCTTTTAATTATACCCCGTTTGCGAAATACAACGATTTTCGTTTTAGCCACATTAACTTCTAAGTTCCATTTTTTTACAATATTCTTCTAGCCTATCCAATGATGCTTGTAAATCTTCGGGCGTTAGACCTATCAAAACCATATCGTCTGCAAAAAGTAGCAATATAATACAAATATCCCTAAAATTAATTCCACAATCTTGTCTGTTTTGAATAAAAAGTTCCAGGTCTTCTACAAATAGTGAAAATAAAATTGGAGATATTATCTCCCCTTGTCTTAAGCCCACGGCTATATCAAAGAAATCAGAGAAATTATTGCACATTTTCACACATGATTTGACTGATTTATACATGTTTCTTATTATTCTTAGAAGTTTGCCATTTAAACCCATATTATACAATTTGAACCATAACGCATGTCTATATATAGAATCGAAACAACGTTTCAAGTCAACGAATGCACAATATAATCTATTATTTTCATTTAACACCTTTTCAATTAGTGCCTGTAATATAAAAATAGCGTCCGTTGTTGAACATCCTTTTTTAAAACCAAACTGCGAGTCAGATATAACATTATTCTCATTACACCATTTAGATATACGTTGGTTTAAAATACAATTAAACAGTTTTCCAAAATTACTCAATAACGTTATTCCTCTGTAATTATTAACATCACTTTTATCACCAGTTTTAAATATCGGTATAATAAAACCTTTTGTCCATGCCTCAGGAAATATTCCTGCATCTAGAATCCTGTTAAAAATATCAGTAATATGACCAGACAATATATCACTAGCCTCGATGAAGTACTCATTTATTTGCTCATCTTCGCCGCATGATTTTCTACGCTTTAACAATGTAATACATTTGCATACCTCTTCGTGAGATATTCGTTTATCTAATTCTTCAAAAACTGGATCGAAATCTTCAAAATCGTGAGTCTCATTAAAAAGTTCTGAATCTGTATGCGTGGAATGTATAACTTCGGCAAACATGTCTTCGAAATAACTTTTAAAATCATTTAAAGGTACCTTTATATTGTGTGTTCCCTTTTTGCAATTAAAATAGCGCCAAAAATCACGCGGTTTACATTTCTTTAAGTTTTCAAATTCTTTAGTCAGTTTAAATGTATAGCTTCTGGCCTTTTTTTTAACTAACGTTTTATATAAACGTTTTAATCTGTGCAACTCTATCCTATCTTCATTTGTTTTAGTTCTATTGTATTTAAACATCGCAACTTTATAGACTCTCTTTGCTTCCTTACAATCTTCATCAAACCACTTATACGAGTCATTTACATGTGTGAATTCAAATTGAGGTCGTTTAACGTAACTTTTGTCAAACAATGGGTCTGCCACCTCCTTAAGTATAGAACTGAATCCAGTTATCAAAGTATTTATACTATTTGCATCATTCCTGTTATTTTCAAACAAAAGATTGTTAAAATTCGGCAATTTCGAAATTAACAAAGAACGATAGGATTCCTTTTCTGCTTCATTCCATTGAACCTTTTTAATATATTCGTCATGAATATAGCAATCTGCTTTATTGTAGCATGGAATAGCAAAATTTAAAGATGCGTGGTCACTAAATTCATTGAAACAACCAATGGAAAAAGTTGTTTACCTTGTCAAAGTTATTAGCATTCAATAATAAATAATCAATTACAGTAGCACCTTGACTATTTTGATATGTAAATGAACCGATACCACTGTCTTCCGCTAATCTCCCGTTTACAATTCTTAATGAGGTAGCTTTACACAAGTCTAATAGTCTGTTACCTTGCGAATTATTGCCCTTGTCTAATGAGTAACGAGGTATCGGGGTATCTGCAATATAATCATCTGTGTCTAAATCTGGTATAAAACGATCATTTAGTATAAAGTCTGGTTTACAAGCAGTTCTTGCATTACAATCGCCCGCGACCATAACGATACCAATAGATTCATAATATTGAATATCGTTTTGTAACACTTCGAATAAGTCTATGTCTACCAAATTTGCGACAGGAGAATTTTCACCCCACAGATACACAGCAGCGAGATAAATGTCAGAATCATTACCGAAATAATACTTATCAATTTTTAGCCATATAATTGTTTCATTAACATTTTTAATTACACTAATTCCATCTTTAATTTCATTTCGTACATATATAACAATTCCTCCACTACTGCGTTTGGCGTTTCTATGTCTTAGTTTTCTATAAGAATTGAAACAGTAGTAATCATCGAGTTCTACCTTACTAGATTTACAAGTCCACGCTTCTGTAAGAACAATAATATCATGACCATATAAATAGTTTACAAAATCACCGTCAGCTCTTTTGGCTGCTGATAACCCATTGCAGTTCCAGATTATACACTTGAGTTCGTCCGCGTCCTCCTATGTTTCTTTGATCGGCCTCCCATCGATGTATAGTGTATCGTACGAGATCCACGCTCTCTTCCCCTGGTCCCTGGCGTCCTTTATCTGCTTGGTTAACTTCCTTCGCTTTGAAACTATGTCCGGTGGGAACTGCTCCGCCACGTAGAAATTAGTGCCTCTCAATTGGCTGCTAGATTTACGGACAAGTTCTCTATCCGTGAACAAGTTGAACTTGCAAACAATACGTCTGGGCCTACCAGGTGTAACAACCGCGCCAGCATTGATAGCGTGTCCCATGTTTGCGGGAAGACCCATGCGGTACACTCTTTCAATTTTAATGTTATCAAAAATATTTTGGGCAATTTTCAACTTTTCAGTGAGAAACGATCGAAGTTCTACCTCGGTATCTTGTGGCTTCTCATTTGGTAATTCCTCAATGTTACCAAATATTAAATTGTTCCGCATAGACTGCGATTGCAAATAACTAATCGGGTCTTTTAAAGATTTGTTTTCTTGCTCGAGTTGGTGCACTTTATCTTGGTTAAGGCCTGTAGCCATTTCAACTGAATCAACACGATCTTGGACGATCCCAATCTTTTCCTCTGCAGCTTTTGTTCTCGAGTCAATATGAATCCATAACTTTTTTAACTCCCTGTCAAAATTATCAACCTTTTTCTCCAGCGATTCGAGAGTTGACAACCGTTTGTCCATATCTGTAATTTTGAGATCAATTTTACCAAGGATTGCTATAATGTCAGAATTAGTAGGTCCTGTTTGGCTACCATTGTCGCCATTACTACCACTACCGTTGTCGCCCTTATCGCCCTTATCGACCTCCATATTACAACTAGGGTTAATATTTGTTAACACATTAACATTATTACTCGTTGAAATGTTTACCTGTGACAAGATCTCATCGCCAATGATGTAATACATGAGACCTCTGTGTCTTGTGATTTCAGAGAAGAAGATTTTTTAAAGTGTTTCCTATATATGTCTATATGAAAAACATGCAACATCTCAATATATAGACTTTGGACCCCCGTGGCACGGCCATATTTTACTCTGGGGATTTTATTTGAACAAACTTGATAGCCTAGGCGTTGGCGATAATTTTAAAAGAAAAACTGTTGAAATCTGTCCAGCGGTTCTTGAGAAGGAGATTTTTTAAGGTTTCGATTATATATGGTAATGGCGACCATCTTGGGTATCGCGCTGACCTAATTTTAACAAATATAACAAGCACTCATCTAAGGATCATCCACGTGAAGTTTGGTCAAAATTGGCCACGCGGTTTTTGAGGAGAAGTTATTTGAAGCAAAAGTTAACGCCGGACGACGGACGACGGACGAAGAGTGATCCCAATAGATCACCTTGAGCCTTCGGCTCAGGTGATCTAATAAAAGAGAAAACCTCATATTGAGGTGCTTTCAGTTTCATATGAAATGTGCACAAGAATTAAATAATCGTGTATTAGAGTCGAGGGAACTATTATCTATGAAAATGTTTGGAGTGGAAAACACGACATGGTGTACGTATTCGTGTTATTAAATCATCATTACTAGTTTGTATAGGGTTCACAATGCTAATTAATTGATAAAGGGTTCACTCTGCTAGCAGTTGGACATATGATTTCACCAAAGTGTAGTTAGATCACAAAACAACAATTTATTATTAACGCATCAAATGAATTGACAAATATTGACAAATATTGTGTTCTTAAATTATGTTACAATTTACAGTAGATTTATGTTACAGTTTTCAGTAGATAAAATTTTAGAATTCGTTACAATTAGATATTTTAGCCGAGTCGTCGTGTTTGGCCGATCTTACTATTTCATTAACAATTATTAAATCCATATGTATGGAGCCTAGTTTAGTGAGTACTGTACATCGAATATATAACTGCAACAGATTATGATCGATTTACTTGTATTTTGATCGACACCCATTATTCTTTCAGATCGCCTCCAGTCCCTTTAAGCATGTCACTAATTTCCGTTACGGTATATTAGGCAATCAAAAACTAACACAACACGCGTTGTTTTGTTAAATCACGGCTGTTAATTAAATCTACACCCACTTAGAAAACTAGCGGTTTTTAATCACTTATGCAGTAAATGGCGGGATACATCACAGACCTAATAACAAATGTTTGTGGATACATTAATTTAGTAGATAGTAATAAAACTGTACATTTACTAGCTAAAAGCAGTCTCTGGCAGTTTATACTAGCATTAGAGTTACATAAGTATAGGATAGAGCATGAGTTTGCACGTGTACGGGGAGATAACGCTCGTGCATTATCGTCCGTACACGTGCAAGACTCATGCTCTATTGTATTTATACCACAATAATTAACATATGCTGAGTATATCCTCGGGTATTACACGATGCATAGTGTGTATTTAGGCTATTGTGGTATAATAATCATATCCTATATCCCATACATAGAGCATGAGTTTTGCACGTGTACGGGGAGATAATGCACGAGTGTGCAAGACTCATGCTCTATTGTATTTATACCACAATAACTAACATATGCTGTGTATATCCTCGGGTATTACACGATGCATAGTGTGTATTTAGGCTATTGTGGTATAAATATAAATATAATATACGAACTGTACTAGACACTATTTTCTTTTCCAAATTCTAAATAATAGTGCAGGGTTCTGATAACCTTCGTATATGTGAATTTGATAACTCCACTGAAACCAATATCGAAAACAAGCTTAAAATACATATAAAAATCGAACAGGAAAAGTAGCATTCAAGGTCAACCATAAACACACAAAGAAACAAAGAATAACTTTAAAGATGAATAAAAGGCCAAACAACACATCACAAATACTAAAGGGTTGACAATAGGGCAATTGCCTTGGAACGGTCAGTGGCAAAAAAGGCCACTGGGAGTTTAAACCAGGTTCTAGGTAGCACCAAACCTCACACTTACCCTTCTGTCAACCCAATAAAATGGAACAGTGTAAATAAAGAAATCCCAGCCATGCACTATTCGCAGCATTAATAGGCAATATAAGTAAAACACAAAGATGCTCGTGTATATATAAATACAAAAAAACAATAGACTGAAAGTCACAAATAAGGTACTCAATGACTTGGCAGAAGTCAGAGCAACAAGAGAATAAACCATTGAGGGCACGACAAGACAAGACTGCAGACAAACATGTATGAT
This sequence comes from Cyrtodaria siliqua, assembly GCA_037043455.1. Taxonomy (NCBI): domain Eukaryota; kingdom Metazoa; phylum Mollusca; class Bivalvia; order Adapedonta; family Hiatellidae; genus Cyrtodaria; species Cyrtodaria siliqua. Next base: position 92,716 of record JAWPHD010005698.1, on the reverse strand, counting down.
CCTATGCTTTCTGGGTATATGATATGGTCACTGGTATACTAGTATTACAGCAGTCACGTATGCTTCCTATGCTTTCTGGGTATATGATATGGTCACTGGTATACTAGTATTACAGCAGTTACGTATGCTTCCTATGCTTTATGGGTATATGATATGGTCACTGGTATACTAGTATTACAGCAGTTACGTATGCTTCCTATGCTTTCTGGGTATATGATATGGTCACTGGTATACTAGTATTACAGCAGTTACGTATGCTTCCTATGCTTTATGGGTATATGATATGGTCACTGGTATACTAGTTTTACAGCAGTTACGTATGCTTACTATGCTTTCTGGGTATATGATATGGTCACTGGTATACTAGTATTACAGCAGTTACGAATGCTTCCTATGCTTTATGGGTATATGATATGGTCACTGGTATACTAGTATTACAGCAGTTACGTATGCTTCCTATGGTTTCTGGATATATGATATGGTCACTGGTATACTAGTATTACAGCAGTTACGTATGCTTCATATGATTTCTGGGTATATGATATGGTCACTGGTATACTAGTATTACAGCAGTTACGTATGCTTCCTATGCTTTCTGGGTATATGATATGGTCACTGGTATACTAGTATTACAGCAGTTACGTATGCTTCCTATGCTTTCTGGGTATATGATATGGTCACTGGTATACTAGTATTACAGCAGTTACGTATGCTTCCTATGCTTTCTGGGTATATGATATGGTCACTGGTATACTAGTATTACAGCAGTTACGTATGCTTCCTATGCTTTATGGGTATATGATATGGTCACTGGTATAATAGTTTTACAGCAGTTACGTATGCTTACTATGCTTTCTGGGTATATGATATGGTCACTGGTATACTAGTATTACAGCAGTTACGAATGCTTCCTATGCTTTATGGGTATATGATATGGTCACTGGTATACTAGTATTACAGCAGTTACGTATGCTTCCTATGGTTTCTGGATATATGATATGGTCACTGGTATACTAGTATTACAGCAGTTACGTATGCTTCATATGATTTCTGGGTATATGATATGGTCACTGGTATACTAGTATTACAGCAGTTACGTATGCTTCCTATGCTTTCTGGGTATATGATATGGTCACTGGTATACTAGTATTACAGCAGTTACGTATGCTTCCTATGCTTTCTGGGTATATGATATGGTCACTGGTATACTAGTATTACAGAATTTACGTATGCTTCCTATGCTTTCTGGGTCTATGATATGGTCACTGGTATACTAGTATTAGAGAAGTTACGTATGCTTCCTCTGTTTGCTGGGTATTTGATATGGTCACTGGTATACTAGTATTACAGCAGTTACGTATGCTTCCTATGCTTTCTGGGTATATGATATGGTCACTGGTATACTCGTATTACAGCAGTTACGTATGCTTCCTATGTTTTCTGGGTTTATGCTATGGCACTGGTATTACACACGTTATGTATGCTTTCTATGTTTTCTAGGTATATGCTGTTACTGGTATACTGGTACTATACTAGTTATTTATGATTCCGATGCTTTCTGGGTCTATGTTATGTTTCACTGGTATACTGGTATTATGCTAGTTACGTACGCTTCCTATGTTTTTTATGGTTCTATACTATGGCACTGGTATACTGGTATTATGCTAGTTACGTACTATGCTTCCTATGTTTTCTGGTTCTATGCTATGGTACTGGTATAATGGTATTAAACTAGTTATGTATGCTTCCTATGTTTTCTGGTTCTATGCTATGGCACTGGGATAATGGTATTAAACTAGTTATGTATGCTTCCTATGTTTTCTGGTTCTATGCTATGGTACTGGTATAATGGTATTAAACTAGTTACGTATGCTTCCTATGTTTTCTGGTTCTATGCTATGGCACTGGTATAATGGTATTAAACTAATGTATGCTTCCTATGCTTTCTGTGTGTATTCTATCTTACACTGGTATGACATTATTACACTAATTGCGTATATTTATGTTTTCTGAGTATATGCTACGTTACACTGGTATACTGGTATTACACTAATTACATACGCTTCCTATGTTTTCTAGGTATATGTCTGGGCACTGGTATACCTTTATTACACTAGTAATGAATGTTTCTTATGTCTTCTGGGCCTATGCTATGCCAGACTGGATACTGGTATTACACTAGTTATGTCTGGTTCCTATGTTTTCTGGGTCTATCTATGTTACACTGGTATTACACTACCTATGTATTCTTCCTATTTTTTCTGAGTCTATGCTATGGCACCAGTATACCAGTATTACACTATTTACGTATGCTACCTAATAGTAAGTTTTCTGGGTTTATGCTATGGCACTGGTATTACACTAGTTACATATGCTTCCTATGTTTTCTGGTTCTATACTATGCAATGGTATACTGGTTTTATACTAGTTGTGTATGTTTCCTAAGTTTTCTGGTTATATATATGCTATGGCACTGATCTACTGGTAAGACACTAGATAATATGCTTCTTATGTTTTTTGCATTATGCTATGTACTAGTAAACAGGTTATACATTAGTTATGCATGCATCCTATGTTTTCTGGGTCTAAGTTAAGTTAAACTGGCATACTGGTATTACACTAGTTACACATGCTTGATATGTTAACTGAGTCTATGCTAAGGCACTAGTATACTAGTATTACACTAGTTATGTATGTTTCCTGGGTCTATAGTATGGCTCACAGTAGTATACTGGTAATGTACTATTTACATATGCTTCCTGTTTTCTAGGTATATGCTATGTCAATGGTATACTGGTATTACACTAGTTATGTATGCTTCCAATGCATTCTGAGTCAGCTAGGCTCACTGGTATACTGGTATTACACTAGTTGCGTATGCTTCCTTTGATTTCTGGGTCTATGTTATGTACTAGTATACAGGTTTTACACTAGTTAAGTATGCTCCCCAAGTTTTCTGGGTCTATCTATGTTACACTGGTATTACATCAGTTATGTATCTGGGCTTGGACAGGCCTGGGCCTCTTCCAATTTGGTGGGGGAAAAGCCCTGCTTCCTATGTTTTCTGGGTGTATGCCATGTACTATTATACAGGTATTATACTAGTTCCGTATGCTTCCTATGCTTTTTGGGTCTATCTATTTTACACTGGTATTACACCAGTTAAGAATGCTTTCTTTTTTTCTGGGTCTATGCTATGGCAATGGTATACTGTTAATACACTAGTAACGTATGCTTCCTATGTTTTCTGAGTCTGTGCTATGCTTCACTTGAATACTGGTATGGTCAAAGATGTATTTGCATGAATGCATTGATTGGTTGTTTTTGTTACATATGCACATATTTAACCAGTCGTTGCACATGTTCTATTGTTTACTTTGATAACGGTCACAAAATGTTGGCACAGAAAAACTGACCTGACGAAGGTTTTCCAGGTGACAACGAGGGTTTGTCAGATCAAATGGCAAAAAAACAACAACAGAATACGACAAAAAAAGAAAAGCAGGAATGAGTTCAAATTTGGATGGCCATTTTTCCCAGCTATGGGATAATGAAAATACAATATAGCATTTTTTCAACAAATCAAGGGCCATAACTCTGCCATTACTAACAAGATCTAGCTGGTTTTCAAACTTGTCCAAGATTTCATTTATATACTGCGCTTTGGAGAATAAGACATCATACGGAGGCTTCCTGCCAAATTTCGTAAAAATCCGTTTAGGAGGAGTAACGCCGACAAGAAATTTAAAGTAAAAATGTCAAAGGGACATAACTCCATAAAAAAATATCAGCAAACTGGAACAAAAGCACGACATGCACAACTAGATATCTTACCGATGCTTCCTGCCAAGTTTCGTCGAAATCCAACACGGCATTTAGGAGGAATAGTGCCAACAAGAAATTTAAAGTAAAAATGTCAAGGGGCCGTAACTCCATCAAAAATCAATGAACCGGAAAAAAAAATGCAATAGGCACAACTAGAAATCATAGCAATGCTTCCTGCTAAATGTCATCGAATCCAACACGGTGTTAACAAATAAAAAAAATGCAACTGAAAAAAAAAATGGAAAAAATAAATAAATCAATCAATAAAAAAAAATAATATATATATATATATATATATATATATTTAAGGGTGCCTTCTGGTGAATATCAGTATAACAAGCATTTTTAATTTCCCTGTTTTTTAGGAAGACTAACATATTACTAGTTGAACAGTTTCTGGAAAAATAATGGTGTTGGTGATTTATTCTTTTAGCAATATTAATCTTTAGTAATACACCCCCAAAGCCTAAAGTGGGGTTTTAAATTCAGAATCAGCTCAAAATTGGGATGGATTTATAAATCACCCAATATTTTAGATAAAAAAAAGAAGCAAATGAAAAAAAGTTATGAGAAGCTTAAAACAGGTATAAATACAAAAGTAAGAAAACTCTTAAAATGACAAAAAATTTAAAGAGAAATCTTTGAAGTTTTCAATTTCAGCACACCTTCTAATGAAACAAAACAAATCACAGCAAATTGCATTTTTGGGCAAATTTTGGGCAAGACAAACTTAGAGAAATAATAACAAGAAATTTAAATAAACTGGTATATAATAGAGAATTATAAGGTTATCAAATAAATGTGACAAAGAGTATAGGCTGGTGTTGTTCTAAAAGAGTTAACAATTAAAAATGTTAAAGACCCATCATATTATTACAGAAAAAGATAGATATATATGCTTTGGTTTTATTTATTATATCAAAAGTGATTTAAATGACTGGCATACATACACTTGATATACAAACATCACATCTAATTGAATTACAGTATATACGTATATAATAAAAATTATACACAATATGACCAAAATACGTTAAAAGAGATGTTGATTTACCCCAACCACTTCATTTTTAATGGTATATTTTAACCGACTGTTGTATTTGCTTGTGTATACTGAAAATGTCAGAATTAAAATTAACGTTAACACAATGTTATATAAAATCCAAATAATCTATCTCTAAATGTGATATATCACACAATATACAATAGTTTGTCAATCAGAAGCATGTCGTGTTTTCAGCCCTCACGATATAATTCCTGCCCATAGGATCTCAAAACTGTGGAAAAGTGTGCGATATACCATTATTATGAATAAATCAAACCCATAGCCTGGTATGTCGCACAATATACCACAGTTTAGAGATCATATGTGTAGGAATTATATCTCAAGGCCGTCGGGCACATATAGTGTCTCAGGGATGATACAGTGGCTGATATGAAAACTGACATATAATAATCTATAATTATCAAACCTACATCAATGTGTGGGGTTCATGATTGTGAACATGTATACTAAGTATCAAGGATGTATGACTAATGATTTTGGAACATCTTCCCACTTTTTACAACATCCACATACGCGTTGCGCGAAAATATGTGCAGAACACGCTAATTCTTCACCAGAGGGCACACTTAAAAAAATAATAAAAAAGTAAAAAGGTAAAAAAAAAAAAAAGAAATCCGTGGATTCACATGTCTCGCCTAACGGGGGCTGGACTTAAAAATAAAACGGTCAATGATGCTTAAATGAAAGTTTGTAAACATTTTAGTAACTAAAAACAATGGAGTTTGCTGTTTGCTGAGATGAAATTTAAGTGCATTTGTTTAAAAACAAGAGGCCCAAGAGGGCCTGTGGATGCTCTACTGGCGAAAACGGTTCTTATATCAAGGGTTTTCGACATAAAATTCCCATTAGTATTTTTTTCAAAACATTGCAAAAACAACAGAGATAGGATGGCCTTAGATCGCTCACCTGGTAATAACGGGCAATCTAGTTTGGCATGGATATTTTTTAATTTGTCCCACTTTCTTCTATGAATGAAATTTCATGAAAATGGTGAGGGGTTGGGGGGGGGATTTATTTTAACATTCGAAACAAATATGATAAAGATCAGATAAAAAATGAATTAACTACAGATTTAAAGGAAAATACAATATAGCATTTTTCAACAAATCAAGGGCCATAAACTGTCGTTACTAACAGGATCTAGCTGCACAACTAGACATTATACTGAGGCTTCCTGCCAAATTTTGTAGAAATCCAACAAGCCGTTTAGTAGGAGTAGCGCCAACAAGAAATTTAAAGTAAAAATGTCAAAGTGCCATAACTCCGTCATAATCAGCGAACTCTAACAAAAGCGTGACATGCACAACTAGACATTTTACCGATGCTTCCTGTCAATTTTCGTCGAAATCCAACAAGGCGTTTAGGAGGAGTAGCGCCGACAAGAAAACGTCAAGAGGCCATCAAAAATCAAAGAACCGGAAAAAAACACAAAAGGCACGAGAAATCATAGCAATGCTTCCTGCTAACACGGCGTTAACACCAAAAAAATTAAAACAAATCTAAAAAATCTAACATAAAATATCAATTAATAAATCAAATAAAAAAATTCTAAAAAAAAAAGAAAGAAATTCAAACAAAAAAAAATTCTAAAAAAATGTAAACAAAAAAATATATATAATTATAAAAAAAAAGGCAAAACGTCTGGTAAAGATCAGATGAAAAATGAAAGCCCTATCGTATTAACGAGGCAAAATATAGCACTTTTAACTAAATCAAGGGCCATAACTCCGCTGTTACTGGTCCGATCTGGCTGGATTTCGAACTTGTGCCAGCTTTCATTGATATTAACAATCTGTTAACGTTTGGTAACGATCGGATGAAAAATGAAGGCCCTTGGCCAGTAGAGCTAAAAACAATCAGCTCCAAAAAGTAGGTCAAGGTCGTAAATGAAATTCATGCATTCAAAAAGATGCATTACCCAAGACACAACTATGTCAAAATAGATTATGTTTTCTTCCAAATATTAAGCTATAACATAGGTTTAAAACATCTAGTGCATAATTATAGTTCATGAGAAAGTGATGTAAATGTAACAATTAAAGTTATCTGCCCTTTGCTTGGACGGTGAAGGTCACATCCACATTTGCTTTGTCACGTTGCAATGTACCACAACTATTGTGCCCATAGCGTCAGGTATACCTTGACGTGTTCGTTGGCGGACGGACTATAAACCTTAGAATTACACACACACACACTGCAATGTACCACCCAAGATACAACTATAAGCAAAGTTTGAAAGGTCTTAGTGCATACAGTTTGTGAAAAAGTGACCTTAACGCCAAAGTTGAAGGTAAAAATTATTAGGTTATCTGCCCTTTGCTTGGAGGGTCAAGGTCACTTCCACATTTGCTTTGTCACGTTGCGATGTACCACTCAAGATACAACTATAAGCAAAGTTTTAAAGGTCTAGTGCATACAGTTTGTGAAAAAGTGACCTAAACGCAAAAGTTGAACCTAAAAATTATTAATTTATCTGCCCTTTGCTTGGAGGGTCAAGGTCACTTCCACATTTGCTTTGTCAATTTGCTATGTACCACCCAAGATACAACTATAAGCAAAGTTTGAAAGGTCTAGTGCATACAGTTCGTAAAAAAGTGACCTAAATGCAAAAGTTAAACCTAAAAATCATTAAGTTATTTGCCCTTTGCTTGGAGGGTCAAGGTCACTTCCACATTTGCTTTGTCACGTTGCTATGTACCACCCAAGATACAACTATAAGCAAAGTTTGAAAGGTCTAGTGCATACAGTTTGTGAAAAAGTGACCTAAACGCAAAAGTTGAACCTAAAAATTATTAAGTTATCTGCCCTTTGCTTAGAGGGTCAAGGTCACTTCCACATTTGCTTTATCACGTTGCGATGTACCACCCAAGATACAACTATAAGCAACGTTTGAAAGTTCTAGTGTATACAGTTTGTGAAAAAGTGACCTAAATGCAAAAATTGAACCTAAAAATTATTAAGTTATCTGCCCTTTGCTTGGAGGGTCAAGGTCACTTCACATTTACTTTGTCACGTTGCGGTGAACCACCTTAGATACAACTATAAGCAAAGTTTGAAAGGTCTGGTTCATACAGTTTGTGAGAAAATGATCTAAACGCAAAACTTGAATGTTGACGCCGACCCCGACGCCGACGCCGACGCCGCCGCCGCCGCCGGAAAAGCTACACCTTTTTTTTCTTCGAAAAGGCGAGACAAAAACATTAAAAAAATAAAGTGTTTTTTTTAAACAAAAACAAAGATTTTATATAATAAAAAAAAAGCCAAAAAATCTGGTGAAGTTTGATAAAGATAAGATGAAAAATGAAGGCCCTTATCGTATTAACAAAGCAAAATATAGCATTTTTAACAAAATCAAGGGCCATAACTCTGCTGTTACAGGTCCGATCTGGCTGATTTTCAAACCTACCGAGGTTTCATTGATATTAACAATCTGTTAAAGTTTGGTAAAGATCGGATGAAAAATGAAGGCCCTATCATCTTAACGAGGCAAAATATAGCATTTTCAACTAAATCAAGGGCCTTGACTCCGCTGTTACTGGTCCTATCTGGTTGCTTTTCAAACTGTAAAGATTGGTAAAGATATAATGAAAATTGAAGACGCTATAGTCTTAACGAGGCAAAATATAGCATTCTTAACTAACTCAAGGTCCATAACTCTGCTGTTTCTTGTCCGATCTTGCTGATTTTCGAACTTGTCTGAGCTTTCATTGAAATTAACAATCTGTAAAAGTTTGGATGAAAAATGAAGCCTTTATTGTCTTAACGAGGTAAAAGTTAACGGACAGACGACGGACGACGGATGACGGACAACTCGCCATCCCATAAGCTCTGTTGGCCCTTGGCCAGTAGAGCTAAAAATCTATTTGGTTCATTTACGTGTGATCTCATAAGAAACTGTTTCTGTTAAAAAGAGGCTCTACCTATATATTTTTGTCCATCAATTGATATAAACTTTACTTAATCATACAGAGGACTATGATAAATGTAAAGGTTAATAATTTTACCCCATGTAATATGCGTTTTGCTGGGAAAAACACAGGATTGAAAAGATCGGATTTTGAAATTGTATTCGTAATTGTATAAGACAAGCCATTGACGGAGATTTTCCGATCTTTTTCGTTTACAATCGGAACTGCCTCGTCGGATTGGCGAACTGATCGATTCGTTTACTATCGGAATTGCCCCGAATAGTTTGTTTTCGTTCAACTGAATCGCATTGCGCATGTCCGAGAAAATCGTAAAAATACGTAGTTCTCCGGCAGGAATAAACGGCAGGGCAGCATTTTAATGTTTTGATCATAATTAATGACTTACAGAACAGGAATACGGACCATGTTTCTTCTTATAATACTCATAAAATAGCTTTGTATACATACAAATGCAGTAATATTGAGTATTTAATATTTTACATTCAAAATCGGGCAGATATAGGTAGTGCCTCTTTAATGTTAACCTCTCATTTGCTTATAAAACAAATATTTACAGAATGATTCAAATATAAAGAATACTTTTATCTACATAAGAAAGCAAGGAAAAACATTAAGTGAAATTTATTTATTTGTATTCCTTAAGTATTCAGTAAAACATGGACAAATATTATTTTTTCCGGAAAAGTAAATGTTACTTCCTGGTTGTTCGACAAGCATACGATATGCTTATTATGTTTTCTTGATCTATGCTATGGCACCTGTATACTGGTATTACATTAGTAACATATGATTCCTTATGTTTCCTTGGTCTATGCTATGGCACAGGTCCAACACATACAAACTATAGTCTCATGCTGGTGGCAGAAGTGGCAAAAAGGGTTTTCTGCTTTTTCATTTTATGTAGATAATGCTCTGTTGAAAAAAGCTGATGGTAAATACTTGTTTGAAACCAAAGAAGTATTGTGCTAGAAGTAATCTTGATAGGTTTCTTTCCAAGTTTTGCTTCAAAATCATAAATATGTTTCTTATACTGTATTTCAATCAGTATTTTATTTTGATATTACTGTTATTTTATACATACCATATGACCGTTTATGTCTTGTTTTCTGCCAACCTCCATCCATGCTCTTCTCTATCTTATTGTTGGCTCTGCAATAACATGTGTATCAAAATACATTAATACTGATCTCATTAAAAAACAAGAGGCCGAATAGGGCCTGTAGATGCTCTACTGGCTAAAGCTAATGTTTGTGTTTAAGGGGCCATAACTCCGTTAAAAATCATTCAACCAGAACATGGCAATGACATACGCAACAAGGCTAGCTATTGATCATCCATATCACGTTTCTCTGAAATCTGTCCAGAGCTTCAGGAGAACTTGTCTGTAAAATGTTAATGTATTAAAACCTTTAAAGGGTCAAGACGCTGCCAAAATGTATTCAACTGGAACACAACGATGATTTGCGCAACTATGCTTGGTACTCATAGTCCCCGCCAAGATTTATTTAAATCCGGTCAGGGGATCAGGAGAACTAGTCGGGACAAAATGTGTGTATTAAAACATATAAAGGGCGATAACTCCGCCAAAAATTATTCGACCGGAACAAGGCAATGGCATGCACAACTAGGCTTGATACTGATCTTCCTTGCCAAGTTTTATTGAAATCTGGCCAGGGACTCAGGAGAACTAGTCCGGACAATGATTGTGTATTAAAACCTTTAAAGGGTCATAACTCTGCCAAAAATAGTTCAACCGCAACACGGTTATGATATGCATAACTAAGATACCTGAAAAGTTTCGTTGAAATCCCACCAAGCGTTCTGGAGAACTAGTCCAGTTAAAATGTATGTATTTAAACCTTTAAATGGCTGTAACGGCAACACAAATCATTCAATCGGAACACGGCGATGATATGCACAACTAGACCTGGTACTAATCATCCCTAGAAATTTTAGAGGTAGAAGTAGAAAAAGAGACAACTTTGCTCTTGATGCGCTTAGAATGACCATATGAGTATTATTTATGATATTATTACGTATAGAATATGTTATCATATTATCTGGCATGTTATTATGATTATTGGTATGACCATTGTTATGATTATTGGAGCAAATCTGCTCCGCCAAATCATTCAACCGGAACACAGTGACGATATGTACAACTGGGCTTGGTACCGATAATCCCTGCAAAGTGTCGCTGAAATCCGGGCAAATGAATGTCCTATCATCTTCGCGAGGAAAACTACAGCATCTTTAAACTAATTCAAGGGCCATTAACTCTGGTGTTACTAATCAGATGCGGTTGGTTTTCAAACTTGTCCAAGATTTCATTGATAGTAACAATCTGGTAAAGTTTGGTAAAGATCAGATGAAAAATGAAGGCCCTATTATATTTACGAGGCAAAATATAGTATGTTCAACTAAATCAAGGGCCATAACTTTAGTGCAAATGGTTCAATCTGGATGGTTTTCAAAGTCGTCTGACATTTCATTGATATCAACAATTGTGTAAAGTTTGAAAAATATTGAATGAGTAATGAAGGCCCTGTCATGTTAACGAGAACAAATAATAGCATATTTCAGAAAATCAAGGGTCATAACTCCGTTGCAAATGGTCCGATCTGGCTGCTTTTCAAACTCGTCCGAGCTTTCATTGATCAATCTGGTAAAGCTCGGATGAAAAATGAAGGGCCTATCATGTTAACGAGGCAAAATATAGCAATTTAACTAAATCAAAGCCATAACTCCGGTATTACTGGTCCAAACTGACTGGTTTTCTAACTCAATCAAGCTTTCATTTATATCAACAATCTGGTAAAGTCTGAAAAAGATCTTATGAAAACTGAAGGGCGTATCACGTTAATGAGGCAAAATATAGCAATTTTAACTAAATTAAGGCCATAACTCCGGTATTACTGGTCCAAGCTGGTCCAAACTGGCTGGTTTTCAAACTTTTGCGAGCTTTCATTGATATCAACAATCTGGTAAAGTTTGAAAAAGATTGGATGAACAATGAAAGCCCTATCATGTTAACGAGGCGAAAGTTAATGGATTGATGACGGACAACTCACAATCCCATATGCTCTAATGGCCTTCAGACAGTAGACCTATAAACAATTCAAAATAAAAAAATAAAAAATATTTTCAACTTAAACAAGACATTTTAACAAATGCAATCACAATGATCGGGTCTAAGTGTCCTTGACAATTACTGTTTTTTCTACGTTTAGTAACAGCAACTTGTAAAATTTCTCATTTCATACTCTTTTTTGACATTAAGTAAAGTGACCTCAAATGCTATTCCACAATTCCTTTCTATATATAAAAGCCATTACACAGATGTCATGTTCACAATATCTCATTCCTAACTGATGTTACTGCCCTGAATCCACCCACAAAACATTATTCACCAATCTAATGACCAAAGTTTTGTGATTAAAACCTGTCTACCTACCCAAAGTGTGTTAACCTGCTACAGAAAACAAAATATGTACATTACCTGTGGACAGTATTGCCAGTTACTTCTTGTAGGTACATGGTTCTCATTGATGATTCTTGCAGTACATCTTGTAGGTAGGTACCCAGAGCTCACTGATGCCTCTTGCAGCACTTTTTTAGGTACCCGGTGGACACTGTCACCAGTTGAAGGTACCCAGCGCTCAACGATGCCTCTTGTAGTACTTTCTGTAGGTACCCGGTGGACACTGTCGCCAGTTGAAGATACCCAGTGCTCACTGATGCCTCCTGTAGTACTTCACCGTTGCCTGTTGTAGTTGGTTGGTAACAGGTGGACACTGTTGCTATTGTAGGTACTCGATGCTTATTGTTGCCTGTTGTCGTTGTAAAGATGGCCACAGAAATTTCAAAATACAATTCTGATAATTCCAACCCTACATAAAGTTACCTTGGTAAAAATATGAAATACGGCCTCCATCCTCCCCTATAGCCGTACCATCACCACCAAACACCACTATGTGAAGCACTACTTATGTATATATATCTTCCTCAGTGGACACTGTTGCCAGTTGTAGGGGTTATAGTACCTGGTACACACTGATGTCAGGTACAGGTACTCGCTGCTTATTGTTGCCTGTTGTAGTTGTAAAGATGGCCACAGAAATCTCAAAATACAATTCTGATAATTACGACACTTCATAAAGATACCTTGATAAAAGGTATACGGCCTCCATCATCACCTTACAGCCGTGCCTTCACCACCGAACACCACTATGTGAAGTACTAGTGATGTATATATATTTTCCTTAGCGGACCCTGTTGCCAGATGTAGGAGTTCTAGTACCGGGTGCACACTGTTGCCAGCTGCAGGTACTCGGTGATAACTGTTGCTTGTTGTAGTTGTAAAGATGGCCACAGCAATCTCAAAATAGAATTCTGATAATTCCGACCCTATATAATGTTACTTTGATAAAAGTAAGAAGATATACGGCCTCCATCCTCTCCTTATAGCCGTACGTTCACAACCAAACACCATTATGTGGAGGACTACTGATGTATATATATTTGCCTCAGTGGACACTTTTGCCAGTTGTTCGGTGTATAGTACCCTGTGCATACTGTTGCCAGTTGTTGTTCTCTCTTCTGTGACACCCTGACATCAGTAGTACACCAAATTAACAGCGTATATCTTCTCTCTTCCGTGTCACCCTGAGATCAGTAGTACTCCATATTGTGTGTATCTTCTCCCTTCTGAGTCACCGAGACGTCAGTTGTACTCAAAATAGTGTGTATCTGCTCCCTTCTGAGTCACCGTGACATCAGTCGTACTCAAAATAGTGTGTATCTGCTCACTTCTAAGTCAACGTGACATCAGTTGTACTCAAAATAGTGTGTATTTGCTCCCTTCTGAGTCACCGTGACAAAAGTTGTACTCAAAATAGTGTGTATCTGCCCCCTTCTGTGTCACCATGACATCAGCAGTACTCCACAGTGTGACGGTATCTTCTTCCTTCTGTGTTACCGAGAAATCCGTTGTACTCAAAATAGTGTGTATCTGCTCCCTTCTGAGTCATCGTGTCATCAGTTGTACTCAAGATAGTGTGTATCTGCTCCCTTCTGTGTCACCGAGACATCAGTTTTATTCAAAATAGTGTGTATCTGCTCCCTTCTGTGTCACCCCGACATCAGTAGCACCCCACAGTGCGTATCTTCTCAATTCTGTGTCACCGTGACATCAGTAGAACTTCATATAGTGTGTATGTTCTCCCTTCTGTTTCAACCCGACATCAGTAGTACTCCACATGGTGTGTATCTTCTCCCTTCTATGTTACCCAGACAACTTTGTCACTGCACATATATAACGTATTATCTTCTCCCTTCTGTGTCACCCCGATATCAGAAGCACTCCACATAGTGTAAATCCTCTCCCTTCTGTGTCACCCCGACATCAGTAGTACTCCACATAGTGTATATCTTCTCCCTTCTGTGTCACCCCGACATCAGAAGCACTCCACACAGTCTATATATTCTCCCTTCTGTGTCAGCCCAACATCAGAAGTACTCCACACAATGTATATATTCTCCCTTCTGTGTCATCCTGACATCAGTAGTACTTCACATAGTGTATATCTTTTCTCTTCTGTGTCAGCCCGACATCAGAAGCATTTCACATATCTTCTCCCTTCTGTGTCAGCCCAAAATCAGTAATACCCCACATAGTGTGTATCTTCTCCCTTCTGTGTCACCCTAACATCTGTAGTACACCACACAGCGTATATCTTCTCCCTTTTGTGTCACCCTGAAATCAGTTGTACTCCACATAGTGTATATCTTCTCCCTTATGTGTCACCCCAACAACAGTATTACCCCACGTAGTGTTTATATTCTCCCTTCTGTGCCACCCTAACATCTGTAGTACACCACACAGCATATATCTTCTCCCTTTTGTGTCACCCTGAAATCAGTAAAACTCCACATAGTGTATATCTTCTCCCTTATGTGTCACCCCAACATCAGTAGTACTCCACATAACGTATATCTATCTACCATGTCACCCCAACGTCAGTAGTACTCCAAATGGTATGTATCTTCTCACTTCTGTGTCAAACCGACATCGGTGATACTCTCAATAATGTATATCTTCTACCTTCTGTGTCTCCCCAACATTTGTAGTACTCCAAATAGAGTATATCTTCTGCCTTCCGTAACACCCCAAGTCAGTAGTATTCCACATAGTGTATGCATCTAACTGCGTTGTCACACCGACATCAGTAGTACTCCACTTAGTATATATATTCTCCCTTCTATGTCAACCTGACATCAGAAGTACTCCACAGTGTATATGCTCTAACCTCTGAGATATCCCAATATCAGCAGTACTTTACATAGTGTGTATCTTTTCTCTTATGTGTCACACTAACATCAGTAGTACTCAATAAAGGGTATATATGTTCTCCTCTGTGTCACCCTGACAAAAGAATTACACCACATAGTGTGCAGCCTCTACCTTCTGTATCACACACACATCAGTAGTACTTCTTCAGTGTCAACCCGTCATCGGTAGCACTCCATATAATGTGTATATTTTTCCTTATGTATCACCCCGACATCAGTAGTACACCACATAGTGTATATCTTCTACCTTCTGTGTCACCGAAACATCCATAGTACTCAGCATACTGCATACCTTCTCCCTTCTATGTTACCCTGACATCATTATCACTCCACATAGTCTATATCTTCTCCTTTCTGTGTCACACGGACATCAGAAGAACTCCACATAGTGTAATTCTACTCTATTCTGTGTCACCTCAACATCAGTAGTACACGAACTAGTGTGTATCATCTATCTTCTTTGTCAGTCTGACATCAGTAGTACGCCACATAATGCATAGCTTCTACTTTCTGTGTCACACCGACATCAGCAGTACTCCACAAGGTGTATATCTTCTCCCTTCTGTGTCACCCTGACATCAGTAGTACTAAACAAAGTGTATATCTTCTCCTGTCTGTGTCACCCCGACATCAGTAGTACTCCACCTAGAGTATGTATTCTGCCTTCTGTTTCACTCTGACATCAGAAGTACTCCACATAGTGTTTATCTTCTCCCTTCTGTGTTACCCCGACATCGATCGATAGTATTTTACATAGTGTATATCTTCTCCCTTCTGTGTCACCCCAACATCAGTAGTACTCCACAGTGTGTTTCTTCTTCATTCTATGTCAACCCATCATCAGTAGCACTCCACATAGTATATATCTTCTCCCTTCTATATCACCTGGACATCAGTAGTACTCCACAGAGCATATCTTCTCTCTTCCTTGTCACCCCAACATTAGTAGTACTCCACAGGGTGTATATTCTCCCTTCTGTGTCAACCCAGCATCAGTAGTACTCTACATAATGTATATCTTCTCCCTAGGTATACCTGGTGCACTCTGTTGCCAGTTGTAGTCATTGTCAGGAAGGCCACAGGAATCTCAAAATAAAATGTTGATATTTCCCTGACCCTGTATACAGTTACCTTGATAAAAGCAAGATAATATACGTTCTCCCTTCTCCCCTTATAGCCGTACTTATACCACCTAATAATAACAGTTTTTGTAGATTGTAGTACCTGGTGCACACTGTAGGCAGTTGTAATTGTTGTCGGTACCCGGTGGACAATGTTGTTTGTTGTAGTTGTAGGTACTAGGTTCTCACTGTTGCCTGTTGCAGTTATTGTAGTATCTGGTACCTCTTAACAGTTGTAGTTATTGTAGGTACACGTTGCTCTCCGTTGCTTGTTGTAGGCACCCGATGGACACTGATCGAAACTGATGATTCTTGAAGTACTTTTTGTAGGAAACCGGTGGTCACTGTTGATTTTTGTGGTACTTCTTACTGGTACCTGGTGCTCATTGTTGATTCTTGCAGTACATCTTGTAGGTAGGTACCCAGTGCTCACTGATCATTCTTGTAGTACTTCTTGTAGGTACCCAGTGCTCACTAATTATTCTTGTAGTACTTCTTGTAGGTACCAGGTGCTCATTGATAATTCTTGCAGTACATCTTGTAGGTACCAGGTGCTCATTGATATTTATTTTAGTATTTATTGTAGGTAACACGGTTCTCATTGATGATTCTTGCAGTACATCTTTTAGGTAGGTACCCAGTTCTCACTGATGATTCTTGTACTACTTCTTGTAGGTACCCAGTGTTCATTGATGATTCTTGCAGTACTTATTGTAGTTACCCATTGCTCACTGATCATTATTGTAGTACTTCTTGTAGGTACCCGGTGCGCATTGATAATTCTTGCAGTACATCTTGTAGGTACCAGGTGCTCATTGATAATTCTTGTAGTATATCTTGTAGGTACCCGGTGCCCATTGATGATTCTTGTAGTACTTCTTGTAGGTAGGTACACAGTGCTCATTGATGATTCCTGTAGTAGATCTTATAGGTAGACACCCAGTGAACACTGATGATTCTTGTAGTACTTCTTGTAGGTACCCAGTGAACACTGATGATTCTTGTAGTACTTCTTGTAGGTACCCAGTGAACACTGATGATTCTTGTAGTACTTCTTGTAGGTACACGGTGCTCATTGATGGTTCTTTTAGTACCTCTTTTAGGGGTGACAAAGAAGGAAGAATATATACAAACTACAACTACAACTACATGTGGAGTACTACTGATGTTGCGTTGACACAGAAGGGAGGAGATACACACTATGTGGAGTACTACTGATGTCTGGGTGACACAGAAGATAGAAGATATACACTTTTTGGAATACTCCTGATGTTGTGGTGATACAGAAGAGAGGAGATACACACTTTGTGGAGTACTACTGATGTCGAGGTGATGAAGAAAAGAGAAGATATGCACTATGTGTAGTACTCCACATAGTGTATATCTTCTCCCTTCTGTGTCACCAACACATCAGTAGTACTCCACATAGTGGGCATCCTCTCCCTTCTGCATCACCCCAACATAAGTAATATACCACAGAGTGTATCTTCCCTCTTCTGTGTCACAGAGCCATCAGTAGTAGTACTCCACATAGTGGGCATCTTCTCTCTTCTGTGTCACCCTAACATCAGCAGTACTCCAAAAAGTGTATATCTTCTCTTGTCTTTGTCACCCTGACATCAGTAGTACTCCACTTAGTGTATTGCTTCTCTTTTCTGTGTTAACCCGACATCAGTAGCACTCCAAATAGTGTAAATCTTCTCCATTCCGTGTCACCGAGACTCAATATAGTGCATATCATCTCTCTTCTGTGTCAGCGAGACATCAGTATTACTCCATATAGTGTGTATTTCCTCTCTTCTGTGTCTGCGAGACATCAGCAGCACTCCACACAGTGTATATCTTCTCCCTTCTGTGTCATCCAGACATTAGTAGTACTTCACATAGTGTATAATTATCTTCTACATTCTGTGTCTCCCTGACATCAGTAGTATTTCACAGAGTGTATATCTTCTCCTTTCTGCGTCACCGAGACATCAGCAGTATTTCACATAGCGTGTATCTTCTCCACCCCGATATCAGTAGTACTTCACGTAGACCATATCTGTCATTGTCAACATCAGTAGAACTCCACATAGTGTGTATCTTCTCCCGTCTGTGTCAACCCAACATCAGTAGTACTCTACATTGTGTATATCTTCTCCCTAGGTATCCAGTGCACTCTGTTGTTATTTGTAGTCATTGTCAGGAAGGCCACAGGAATCTCAAAATAAAATTCTATATTTCCCTGACCCTGCATACAGTTACCTTGATAAAAGCAAGATAATATATGTCCTCCATCCTCCATTTATAGCCATACCATATCACCACCAAATACCACAGATAAACAGTTTTACTCCATGGACACCCTTGCCAGTTCTAGGGGTTGTAGTACCTGGTGCACACTGTAGCCAATTGTAGGTACCCAGTGGACAATGCTGCTTGTTGTAGATGTAGGTACCGGGTTCTCACTGTTGACTGTTGTAGTTATTGTAGGTACCGGTTGCTCACTGTTGGTACTCGATGGACACTGATTGAAACTGATGATTCTTGAAGTACTTCTTGTATATATTTACACAGCTTTAATACTACACGAGGCCAGCAAACGAAGTTATCAAAATACACCACTGTAAATAGCTAACGGTTACAATGACACCTTGGAAATCTACTATAATTATTATTATTATTGTTATTGTGGTACTTATGTATCCTCATATAGTCGTAACTTAACGGGTAATTTAACTGTTAACGCCTTTTACTCTCAAACCATAATACTGGGTCTGACCCAACATTTTTTCTGGGTCTTGCTACAGTATATAAGTAAATTTTTAGAGGATAATAACATTATAAATGACTGCCAAATAGGATTTACAAAAAAGGCTAGAACATCTGACTACATGTTTATTCTTAAATGTATTCTAGATTATTACTGTAATGTTAATATTGGTAAAGTGTATGCATGTTTTGACGATTTCAAAAAAGCTTTCGACAGTGTCATTCATACGGGTATTCTGATTAAACTTTTAAATGCTGGTGTAGGGACGAAATTCTATAAGATTATCAAACATATGTACGAGAGGAGCAAAATCTGTGTCCGTATACATGATCATATTACAGAATCTTTCAGCAATGATATTGGAGTTAAGCAAGGGGATAATTTAAGTCCCAATCTTTTTAAGCTGTTCATTAACGACCTTCCAGACTATTTAGAACAGTCACCTGATCCTGTCAGTATCAACATGCGTACGATCCATTGCTTACTGTATGCTGATGACGTTATTCTATTATCAAAATCTGCTGTAGGGCTACAGCACAAATTAAATTTACTTCAAAAATATTGCCAGGATTGGTGCCTCTCGATCAACGTCAATAAAACCAAAGTGTTAATATTTAACAAAGCAGGTAGACTCATTAAACATGATTTTACTTTTGACAACAATAAAATAGATTGTGTCTCCAAATACAAATACCTTGGTATATATTTCAGTGCATCTGGTTCCCTCTCCTTTGCTCAGACCGAACTATATCAAAAAGCTTTTTAAACTTCGTAGGGATTTTCTCTCCTTTAATCCCAGTATTAGGACACGTATTAATGTATTTGACCACACTTTAATACCCATATTTTATATGGTTCAGAAATATGGGGAAATTTCAACCCATGTACTTCTAAATTCCGCAATGGGGACATTCCTATTGATAAAATTTACTCGAATACCAGTAGTTGCGAAAAGTTACACTTAAAAGTTTGTAAATTTATTCTTGGGGTTCACAAAAAAGTACTAATTGTGCAGTACTCTCAGAACTTGGTCGCCATCCTCTCCATTTTGATATTGTAAAATATATGCTTAATTATTGGTATAGATTGGAAAATCTTGGCAGTTCCTTTCCACTGTTGAATGATGCCTTTGTAAGTTCTAAGGAACTACACCATTTAAGAAAACCTTCTTGGTATGGATCTGTTTCCACCTTATTAAAATGCATCAATGGTTCTTCGTCATTGGCATCTACCAGCTTAGGTAGATTCAAAGTACAGATTAAACAACTTCTTAAAGTTAATTATATTGAACAGTGGAAATCTACTTTAAGCAATCTGTCAAGCGGCAAGCTGACAACTTATGCGCTAGTTAAAACTAACTTTGGCCTGGAAAAATATTTATCAATTTTACCTAGTTTTAAGCAAAGAAGAACTATGACCAAGCTTCGCATATCTTCACACATATTGCGAATAGAATTAGGTAGATACCAAAACATACCTCGTTGCAACAGAGTTTTTTTAAAATGCAGCCTCAATGCTATTGAGGATGAAAGTCACTTTTTGTTTTCATGTACTGGGTTTGATCTCGAAAGATCTCAAATGTTTGATACAATTTCATCACATTGTGTAAACTTCACAAATTTGAGTTTGCATAACAAACTGATCTGGTTGTTAAATGCAAAAGACTCTCAAATACTAACAACAGTTTGTAACTTTATTTCAAAAAGTCCAGACTTTTAATTTAGTAGGTACATATAAACATAGATCTTTTATAAGTGATCATAGGACTATCTAGTTACTGTTTCGGTTACATAATACATGTATCCAATTTGGGTGTTTACCTTTGCAGAAAGGAAATATGAAATATAGATAATAGAAATGAATGTAAATTGTAATCGGTAAGTTAGCATCCTTATCGTTAAATTTTAATGGACATTTATAAAAATGCAAATAAATTACTGTGTCCGATTTGGACTTTGGATTTGGAGGGATACTGTGGAAAGAATACTGTTTACATAGTTTATTCCTCTTGTCCAAACATGTTACTTATTACTAGTGCAGCATTTATCTTTACTACCAGGTTATTATATGATGCTGCAACATTACATCATATTATTATTCCGAGTGCAACTTAACCAATTGTCTCCCTTGGTCCTTTTAGTATCTACCCTTGGTGCTCGTTGCAATTAAACAACTAGCTGAACTTGTTTTTCTGCATCGTGCACAAGGAGGACACAATCTTGGGCAGACTGACTTTTATCTGAATGCACTCTTATTTAATCATGTTGCCTTTTGCAATCTAGTAAATTGTTGCATATCAATAATTTTAATGAATATAACTATATTTCATATATCTTTACGTTTGTATTATTGTATGATTATTATTGCATTCACATTGTTTAATTGATGACATTTTGTATTATGCCCCTTGTGGGCCCTTCATGGTAATAAAGCACTATTCTATTCTATTCTATTCTATATATACACACTTAGCAAATTATCAAGGGGAGATAAACCCTACTCTGGGGCCCAATAAACGTGTAAAATAAGTTATGTGCAAGAGGCTTAATTAGGTTAATGTAGTTCTGTTAAACATGCATGTATTATTGGGTCGTTGAATTGTTGGGTCAAGACCCAATAGGCAGATTGAGGACCCAGTAACAAGGTAAGGAACCAACATATCGAGTGTAAAATTCATTTTTGACCCAATAAACTGGTGTCTTTAAAACTATATATATATATATATATATATATATATATATAATTATAATTATTTCATTTATGTGTTATATTGCCCATTAATTCTGCCTTGTTTGTAGGAGAATACAACCTGGATAGGAAATATATGTTTACGCTGTCCCGTTCTATTTGGATGATACTAGGGTAAGAGTGAGGTATGGTGCACCCTACTATCTGGTTTAAACACCCAGCGGCCTTTTTTGTCACTGACCGTTCCAATGTAGTAGCCCTATTGTCAACATGTATGACGGTGATGTCATATCTTGCCTTGTTTTCATCTTTGTTATTATGTCTCCCTCCATGATGTGGAGGAGACATATTGTTTTTGCTCTGTCCGTCTGTCCTTCTGTCTGTCCCTCTGTCACAAATGTTGCCACCGCTACTGCCCCTAAGAGGCTTTTTGGATTTTGACGAAACTTTGCAGGAAGTATCGGAATAATGTATAATTGTGCATATCACGCTTTCGTTCTGGTTCGCTGATTTTTGAGGGAGTTATGGCAGTTGGATGTTTTTACTTTAAATTTGTTGTCGCCGCTACTATTCCTAAACGGCTTGTTGGATTTTGACGAAACTTTGCAGGAAGCATGGGTATGATGTCTAGTTGTGGTGCATGAACCGCTTTCGTTCTTTTTTGTTAATTTTTGATAGAGTTATAGCATTGGTATGATGTCCAGTTGTGCATGTCACGCTTTCGTTCCGTTTTGCTGATTTTTGATGAAGTTATGGCCCTTTGAATTTTTTACTTTAAATATGTTGTAGACAATACTTCTCCTAAGCGGCGTGTTGGATTTTGACGAAACTTTGCAAAAGGCATCGATATGATGTCTAATTGTGCATTTCATGCCTTAATTTCGGTTCGCTGCTTTTTGATGGAGTTATGGCCCTTTGAATCTTTTACTTTAAGTGTGTTGTCGCCACTACTCCTCGTAAACGCCTTGTTGGATTTTGACGAAACTTTGCAGTGGGGGGAGACATGAGTTTTTCTCAAAAACAACTTCTAGTTATCATTTGTTCTTTAATGCGTGGTTTTGGTTGACTATTTTTCTTGAATGCTATATTTCCTGTTTCACTTTTATATCTACTTTTAAGAACTGATTCGCAAATGTTTAGCGTTCATGCGGGTTTGAACGCCTGTAATGAATGGCAAATTTCACGACGAAGCGTGTTAGCGCTGTTTGGTATATGTGCCGGCCGGCGTTTAAAGCTTCTAACGCGCTAGACGGAATTTGCTATTCACTACCGGAGTTCAAAACCGCATAAACACCAAAATTTGCGAATCCGTTCTAATATTTACGTTTTTCAAATTATTTTCTAGTTGTTATAGTGCCAACAATAACGTGCCTTGAGAGACTGGTAATGATAAATAAATGCAAGAAAGATAAATATCGTCAATTTATGTTCAGATCGCGGAATAGCCATTTTCTATTGAGATGCACCGAGTACGTGCATGAGGTAGAACGAACATGTGCTCCGCCCACACAAATGTGAAGTTTATTTGAAATTAGATGCTATTTTATGTTAACAGAAAGAATAAAGTGAATGTCAATATTTTATGTGATTACCTAGTTGAAATAAAATACGCTACCAGGCTGTTTAATTTTGAATTTATTAATCAAGTCGGATACAATTATTGTATGCAGATAATGTCATGCTTGTGAGATTCTTTTTATCACGTAACTGAAATCCTTAATTTATTTACAAAATACCAATTCTAGCCAACTTAATATATATATATATATACACAACATATGTCACTGTAAATAGCATGCATGCAATACAGACCAACATATACAAATCCACCCGCATAAATGAGTATTATAATAGAATAATTATGCAAACCTCATTTCAAAAATTGTTAATAGAATTTGGCGAAATGAAAAACCAGTCACGACTCCAGCCATTGGAGAAAGACTAAAACGTTATTCATAAACTAAACCAACTGAAGCACATTGTGAGTGGGTCGATTTATTTGTATTTGGATGGACACCAAACTTGCAGATGCTCGTTTTTCTCTTCACCGTTTATGTATTGAAACAAAGTTCTAACGCCACATGAACGCTTTTGTCTATTTTACTAATGTAATGGACCCTTATTTCAGAATTACATGGAAACAAATATAGTTGCATACTGAGTTTTGAGTTTTTCAATGCAATTGTAGACTGTGAATATGCTCAAATATGCTTGAATTAATTTTAATGCCTTTCGGATTTGTATCAGATCTGTACTTCATGTTAAAAGCCAGACACACTTAGTAAGCGTATTGAATTGTCTGATGGATAAAGTAAATGTATTGCTTCTTGTTGTACCAAATTTTCTGAAAGTTATCTTTCATTCCAAGCAGGTATAAAAGTCGAACAGGAAATGTAGCTTTCACAGAACACAGTCAACCAAAAAACACACATGAATGAGGCCATTGTGGACATAATGGCCTAGGTGTAGGGACCATTGTGTTACGCAAGACTTCGTGTTCCGTGTTGTAAAACATAATTGTATATACAATCTACATTTATAAATAAACCAAAAAGTAAATAGTGTTAGAAGTTTCAAATGTAATGGGAAAGGAAGAACAATAGCAACACAAAAAATATAATTAACAAATGTATTTACATAAAATATTCATTTACAGAATACACAAATCTAGTTTTTCATTAATATTCAATTTTTGAATTTGGTCCAAATAAAATTATCCAAAATTCCTTTATATCACATTAGCAAGTGTCTCTTTAATCCAAAACAGTAAGTGTCACTTTAAACCAAAACAGTAAGTGCCCCTTTAATCCAAAATAGTAAGTGTCTCTTTAATCCAAATGTTAATTGTCCTTTCGGTCCAAATATCCAAGTTCACCGTTGTCATGAATGAGCACAATAATAAGTATTTTATATTTTCGAAAGCATCCAATCCAAAATTAACTTTTTACTGAATACTTATCTTCTGAACCGAAATGAACTGCTGTGCAGCTCCCAGAGCTGCTTTGTATATATACTGCCAAATATTGTTACAAAAGCTTCCCCACTAAAACAGTACAATGAGAAAAGTTTAAATGGCAAAGATTTTTACATCTATTCTAATTTTAGCTGTTTGTCACAGCCAAATCAATAATAAACATGCAATGCAATATGTAAGCATTGAGATATGGGTAATACCTCCACCTTTAAAGAAAAATAATGATTAATGTAATGAAGCATTCATTTGAACGGCATCTAATAAGAATGCAATAATGCAATAAATGGTCAAAACATACATTACAACATGACATGTTTTCTTTTTTTTCTTTTTTTCAAAACCATCAAGTGTTAACAATATATATGTTTAAACAAGAGTGATTTACTCTTGTTTAAATATACACACGTATCTTAAACACGAGAGAGGCAATCTGCAATTAAATTATATTTCCCTCTGACATGTTTTATCTCAATATTGTACTCTTGCAACATCAAACTCCACCTCATCAATTTAAATTTTGTTTTTCATTTTATTTATGAACGTGTGTGGATTGTGATTACTGAATACAACTATTGGCGAAAAGGATGAAGTTAAATACACTTCAAACTATTACAATGCCAAAATGAGTGAAAGACACTCTTTTTCTATAGTTGAATACTTTTTCTGATGCTTGTTGAACTTTTTCGAAAAGTAACAAACTGGATGACCAACACCATTGTTGCATCTGGATCAATGTCACTAGCATCAACTGCTAATATAAATTGAAATTCAAAATTTGGTGCTGATATGGCTTTTAATTGTCAAATGACTGTTGGCATGTTTCAGTCCAAACACATTGATTTCTTTCACTCATTACATGTGGCAAAGGTTCAGCAATGACTGAAAAGTTATGACAACATTTTCTACAATAAGCACCCAAACCGAGTAAACGCATTAGTTGCTTTTACAAGACGGTACAGGAAATTCAGAAATAACCTTGACCTTAGCTTCAATAGGTTTAACCTGACCCTGTCCCACTTCATGTCCTAAAAATGTGACAATAGTAGGACAAAATGCACCTTTGTTGCCGTTGACTGTTAAATTTGCATCTAATCTGTTGTTAATGATGACATCCATCTAATTCGGAGATTAACATATTGACGAGACGTTGAAACGTTGCTGTAGACTTTTTCATTTAAATTTGGTATAACTTCATAATGAAACAGTCCATGGAGTTAGAAATGCTCTTCTGTGAGAGGAACTTGCCAAAATACTTTCATCAGATCAAGTTTTATAACATATTTTGCATTTCCAATTTTATCAGTACAGTTTTCAAAGTGGAATTGGAAATGAATCATTTGTGACACTGTTGACTTTTCTGTAGTCAGAACAAATCCGGTCTGTATTATCCTGTTTTGATACAAGTATACATGGTGAACTCTAGCCACTTGTTCTTGGTTCAATGAAATCACTGTCAAATAAGTATTGAATTTCTTCTTTGATATACTGGTGTTTAGAAGAATTTATTCTAAAGGGATGCTGTTTTATTGGAGAAGAATTTCCAACATCAACATCATGATAAATTGGTTCAGTTCTTGTTGTAACATCAGAAAATAAGTGCTCATATTCATGTATTAACTGTTTCAGGTCATGTCTCTGTAGTGATTCCAGATGTGACAGTTGCTCGGCAAGATTTTTCAAAATGTCACTGTTTTGTAATTTCAGTAAACCAGGATCATTTTTGTTAAACTGTTCATTCTCATTCTGTAATCTGTCACTGGAATTTGCAAGTGTGACAGAGCAAACTACAGTAACTAAATGTGAAGAAAGGTATCTCTGTCAATGTATTCTTTTAACACATTCATATGACACAGTTGACATTGCTTTCGCCTTCCAGGAGTATTGATAATATAATTTAAATCACTGATCTTTTTCTCTACTATATAAGGACCATGATACCTAGCTTGTAAAGGCTTACCAGGAATAGGTAATAAAGCAAGAATTTTATCACAAGTTTTGAAATTTATTTCTTGAGCTATCAAAGCATACCCTGTTTTCATTTTTGATTGAGATGATTTGAGTTTTGACTGAGCTACCTCACAAGCTTTAGACACTTCGTGTCTAAAATCAGATACGTACTGTAGAAGATTAAACCAATTGTCTTCTTCTGAGATAATTTTCTCTTTTAAGTAAGTTAAGTGGTCCACGAACATCGTGACCAAAACTAGTTCAAAAGGGCTAAAACCCAGAGATTCTTGAACAGACTCTCTAACGGCGATAAGTAACAAGTGTATACCCTCATCCCAGTCTTTATAAGTGTCAAAACAATATGCCCTAATAATGTTTTCAGAACATTCTAGAACACCTTGACTCTCCGGATGAAAAGCGAAAGACAATTTGTTGAATGCCTAACTCATGCATGACCTGTTGAAATATAACAGACATGAAATTTGACCCTTGAGCAGACAGGACATCTTTTGGAAGCCAAATAAAGTGAGAAACTGGACCAGAGCCTTCACAATAGACTTTGTCTGAATATTCATAAGTGTAATAGATTCTGAAAATCTTGTTGACGCACACGTACTCGTCAACATATTAATTAAACTTGGTCTAAGGCAAAGGGCTAACACAGTCCACGATTTTCCTACTGAATGGTTCGTCAGATGCTGGAATGGGTTGGGTTGAAGATGGGCTTTTGAAATTTTCTGATTGGGTTTTCCTACCATTTGACATATATGACAAGACCTACAGTATGTTGAAACACCCTTTTTGATTTTTTACCGATAAAAATGACACAACATCTTGTGATATGTTTTATTGACACTTAAGTGACCAAACATAGGAGTTTCATGGGCCAAACTGAGAATTTCCTGGCGGTATGAATTAGGAACCACAATTTGGTACTTGACAGTCCATTCATCATCAGCGGGGACATCAGGAGGTCGCCATTTTCTCATCAGGATCCCATGTTTAGTAAAATGACAAACTGCGACTTGTGAAGCTTCGTCTTCACTAATGGTCCTATCAAATATGCCAGAAATCTCAGAATCATGTCATGTAATTCAAACTAATAGAAGGAGAATGAACTGGTAAGAGAATGTTATTTTCACTCTCTGTATGAGATTCAGATGTATTATAAGACTGACTAATTAAAGTATCATCCAAGATAATGTCAGAAGAAAGATCATTCTCAATGGCTCTTTTCTTCATAGCCTGAGTAACCGCACAAGCCGGATACAAATCAGGTATTTCCTGTTCAAGGAGATCATGGGATTGATCCAAAAAAGGATTGTCAGATACAAGTGGATTAACCTCGAACTTAACTCCAGATAGGTCATTGCCTAGTAACAAATGGACACCTTAAAATGGAAAAGAAGATCTTATTCAAACAGCGGCAGGTCCAGTTTCGAAATTTGATGACAAGTGTACGGAGAGGGACAGTGAAATAACCGCACTCTACCCCTTGAATTAGTACATTAGATCAGAAAAAGTCTTCTCAGATAAAGGCAGCGTATCTGCTGATAATAATGATTGAGAAGCTCCTGTGTCTTGCAAAATCTGAATAGGGATAGGCTGGTAGAATCATTAATCAGTGATATAAAACCTTCAGACATGAATGGTTCATAAGTCTCCATAACATAATCAGACTGGGATTGTGTGACCTCAAACATCGCATTGTTCCAACACAAGTCTGAGGTTTAGACCGTAAAGAGGTGAGACCAGTAGGTTTTATATAGTATTTTCGTTCTTGGTTTCTTTTCAACATAAAGCACTGAGGTGACCTTTCTTTTTGCAATAACTGCAAGTGATTTGAGATAAGGATTTTTGATCATTATTCTCATTAGATGGTTGATGTTGCGAAGTACTAGTATTAACCCCGAGTGGCCTTTTTGGCCACTGACCGTTCCAAGGCGGAAGCCTTATTGTCAACCTTTTTGTGTTTGTGATGTCGTTTTTTAATACTTTTGCTTTCTCGTTTGTCTGTTTGCGTGTTTGTTTATGTGTTTTTTGGTTGACTGTCGTCATTGAATGCTACTTTCCCTGTCCGATTTTTATATTTTTTTAATGTACCAGACTGAGATTTAGAAGTACTGCCGTACGAGTGAGAGGATTTCGTAAATGAAGAATGTTGCTGAGGGCTTGACTTTTGCGAGTTAACGAATAATCATCCGCAAGACGTGCAGCATATTCTAAAGTTTGCATTTTTTCCTAACATACATAGGTTTTAACATCATTGTTAATGCACCTTTTGAACTCTTCAATTAAAATAAGTTGTCTTAACTTATCATGATTGCGCTCAATTTTCTTGGATGCACACCATCTATGAAATAATTGTTCTTTGGTTTGAGCAAATTCAACATGTTTCTTATCACTTTCTTTCTTTAAAGTTTTAAACTTCGGCCTATATGCCTCTGATACAAATTCGTAAGCTATTAAGATAGTATCTTTAAACGTTTGGTATGAGGACCTTTGTTCTACAGTTAACTGAGTATAAACAGGCTTTTCCAATTAAAACGCTCTGTAAAAGTAGTGTCCAATGTTCTAAATGAAGAAAATATTTGTCAACTTTCCTTTCTTGAAAAGTCGGTACTAATCGAATATGTTTAGTAACATCAATATTAAATGAGTGTGAGCGTGGCGGTGAAGGTGAACTGCCTTGCTTTCCCATCTCTAATTCAAAATCACTAATTTTTCTTTTTTCTGTAATTTCATTTCTTTTTCTTTCTTTAGCATTTCCTTTTCACTAGTTTGTTTTTTAATTGCAATTTTTCCAATTCTTCTTCTTTTTCTCTTTCCCTATTTTCTTTTTCTAGTTTCCTCAGTTCAATTTCTTTTATATTGTGTAATTCAGTTTCTTTTAATTTTAAATCGTATTCTGTTTCCACCAACAAATTTAATGCTTCCTGTCCAAACATTTCTTCATCAACCAACAATTGCACCAACATATTGTTAAACTCAGATTTTCCCATAGAAGATTTAAATTGTATAAGGTATGTTTTGCAAGCAAGAGCAATTCATATTTTAAGTGAACCAAACTCCTCCTGGGTAGGCGTAGCAACAAAACTCTCAAGTTAAAAAAACATCTTGATTGCAGCTGGTTTCACTCTTTATAATATTGAAAATGTACAAAATGTATAATTAATTTTGAGCTTTTATTATTTATTTATTATTTTATTATTGCCAAAAGCAATGTATCAATGATTAAAGCACCGAAAAATGTTTCTATCCCGGACGAGCCCCCAATTTCTGTTACAAGTTTTAAATGTAATGAGAAACGAGGCAAAACCAGAAACACACAAATTTAACTAACACATCTTTTTACATCAAATATTCACTTACAGAATACACAAATCCAGCTTTATATTAATATCCAATTTTTTAATTAAGTCCAAATAAATTTATCTAATGTTCCTTTAATTCACATTAGCAAGGTTCTCTTTACAAAACAGTAAGTGTCTCTTTAATCCAAATGTTATTTCCTTTCAATTCAAATTAATTTACAATATTTCCGGTTTAGTCCAATTATCCAATTTCACGGTTATTAGGAATTGAATTGGGGTTTTAAGGCGCACCAACACTTGAAAAAGGTTATATGGCGCCTAAAAGGCATGAACATGCCAGGCTCATCTTCCATGTACATCGAGATAAAATATGGAAAATGGGCCTAGAACCTTCTCACCCTGAACTGCAGAGTTGCTGCAAATTCTATCGTAGAAACTCCTTTTACGCTGGAGCCACGTTATTGTTTTTCTGCCACTGCTCTTTTGATGCGAGCGAGATAGCACCTGAAACAATGCAGGGATCATGATGAAGACCTTTAATGAACATGAACAAAAAATTATAAAATGAACATGAATTTGGGGGGATTCTACCCCTCTGCCTATCCCTCCAAAGGGATCTGCATTGGCCCTATGCTTTGCCCCGTGACCAAACGGGGCCCCCGAGAACCACACAGGGGGTTGGGGGGGAGGGGGCGGTTATTAGGAGTGAGCACAATAATAAGTAAATCCTCTCACAAATATATGTTATATGTTTAAAAGCATCCAATTCAAAATTAACTGTTTACTAAATACTGTTCTTCTGAACTGAACTGAACTGAACTGCTGGCCTCTCCCAGAGTCTGTTTATAAGATTGTTCCAAAAGCTTTCCCACAAAAACAGTCCGATGAGAACAGTCCAAATTTCATCATAAATGAATTTGCATAAATAATTTGCATAAATGGTAAACATTTTTACATCTATTCTAATTTAAGCTGTTCTTCAAGGCCAACTCAATAAAAAAATGCAATGCAACATGTAAGCATTGAGATATATGTAACAATAGCTATTGGGTCATTTTTGGGTGGCGTTGCGGACAAATTGGCCCCTGATGTCTCGATATAGATTTAAAAATCGAACAGGAAAAACAGCATTAAAGGACGACAGTCAACCACAAACTCACACCGAAACAAAGAACAGATTTAAAGATGAATAAAAGGCCAAATAAGACATCACAAACACAAAAGTGTTGACAATAGGGCTACCGCCTTGGAACGGTCAGGCCATTATGCCCGCCTTAATACAAACAACAATTACAATGTTATTAAAAGACAAGGCATGTGAAAAGAGTTTGAAAGGAGACATTTGTAAATCGCCGAACACGATAAAAACAACAAATATTGCAGTCCCGGTTTGATTGAGACGGTTCATGAACGGTAGTGAAATAGGTTTACTACCTTGCATGCTCTCCCGGGTTGAGCCAAACTCAGTACAGTGTCAATAGTACGAACATGTGAGCAATCCCGAAGATGGTATGCATATGACGGTGAAATTGAAACATTCATTGAGGTATGTTCATAATATGTCATGGCCAGAAGCGTATGGTCCCAGATTCTAACAAATGCTTTTCCCTAAACGAGAAAACAATGGGAAAAATAAACAAAATTGGAATTTAGTGTTGGGAGCAGAGTTTATCAAGACTACGTATCACAAGTAACAGTAAAGTACTAATGAAAAGCAGATAACATATCTAAGTGTGATTAAATAATACTCAGAACATTTAAAGGCTGTAGTAGTGCAACCATCTATTAAAAATTAAGGTAAGAAAACAAACGTATTTGAGAAGGTACCATCTATACATATCGGGCTCATAATTGTCAAAGATCGGAATGAATTACAGTTCTGAAACCGCGAAGTAACACACCGAAAACGGTAAATATTACATAGAATAAAATATGGAAAATAAACATGCGTTGCGTTGGAACTTTGGTTCAGTATGCATTCATAGTGGGCAAGTATTGACACATTACTTGTATCTCTATGGTAAGCGTGTTATTCCAAATATTTTCTGGCGCACTTTTCTCACGTTTGAAGCAATGTTTGCGTTGGCCCATTCAATCATACTTAAATCAGTAACCCGTTTCTGTGTACATCCGTCTGGCCCATCTCGACAGCTTCTATAATGGCGCATGAACGCCACGTCCTCCGAACAAGCGAGCCTAAAATGTAAAATAAAAATGCAAGTTATCTATTCTAGACAATAAACTGTAAAGAAATATTCGGCTAAATTATAACTATCTTAGTGGCGTCTCTGAATATTACTTTGCATTGTGTACTGTAAAGAATTACGATACTTCTATTTTAATAACATTTTTAATAAGCGTATTTACAACATGGCTTAGCTCTGAAACAGTCTAACACACTATGATCCCCTGATACTGACAGATATACTCTCTTATTTACTGAGCCGATACACGAATGTTCTCTGGTTTTTGTTACCTTACTATTTATACAAAATCCGTGACATTTCTGAATTCCAAAGCCACAAGAACATGTGGCTGTTGCTTGAACCACTTGTCAGTCATGTTACTTATTAAAGAATACTGTTTTAATTCCCCCAAGCCAAATATACCAATACTATGTATATTATATTCAACTTATTGCAACATTTTAATTTAGTTTACTAATAATCAGTGCGTTAAGAATTTAAATTTAATGGAAATATATATCACCAGAAAAATGGAATCCTTGCAAACCATCCTATTTTCAAAGCTTAATTTACCTCATTTTTTAAACAAAAATGGCAACTTATTGTTTCTTAAATTAATGAAACATGCCGTGGGCAAACGGAATATTCGTAATATAGACCATGCTCTTGATCCGTTTAAACCACGAGTTTTTCCCACGATCAGTAAAATTTAATAAAGCGACCGTCAGTTGTATTGTATTCTGTCAGATGAACTCATTGTGAATCACAAATGTATATTGACGTAGTTGAGTTCATTGTTACTTTCTATAAATAGTTCCCTCTATACCTACTCTAAACGTGGATATAAATGTCGAACAGGAAATGCAGCATTCAAGGATCACAGTCAACCACAAACACCCACAAAAACAAACAACAACTACAAAGATGAATAAAAGGAAAGCTATGACATTACAAACATAAAAGGGTTGGCAATAGAGCTACCGCCTTGGAACTGTCAACCTAGTTTGCTTCACGTATGTGGTTTTTAAGTCCTGGTTATGTCCCCTGCGTACAAATGTACTAAAATGCACAGTACAGCTACATTTTTCAAAACTGATAAAAACATGTCTTTGCATTCTTATAATTTCTCTGTAGATATAACTCCGAAAACGCCAGATAGAGGATATTGTTCACATTTGAAACAGTGGCTGACTAGGATGTGTAGATGACAGCGAAGTTCGGATATTTGCGATGCTCCTACCCCAAACACCCACTTTCCAAAAGAATATATTAATGAACCTTTGGAAACGGCCGAGCACGACACATACGAAATATTGCAGTCTCGGTTTGATTGAGACTGTTCATAAGCGGTAGTGAAATATGATAGCTACCGCTCACGCCCTCTAGCCTCGGGTTGAGCAGAACTCAATATTCATAAAATCAATAATACACAATTTTAACCATCCCAAAGATGGCATGCATACGGCGGTGGACATTGAGTTAATTGCTTCCCCGTGTCGTACGGCGTATGGTTCCAGT
Organism: Cyrtodaria siliqua; assembly: GCA_037043455.1. NCBI lineage: Eukaryota > Metazoa > Mollusca > Bivalvia > Adapedonta > Hiatellidae > Cyrtodaria > Cyrtodaria siliqua. The sequence goes on along the minus strand of JAWPHD010005698.1, from coordinate 59,042 downwards.
ATATAATAAAATTAAATGCCCCGAAGAGCGAAATAAACATAATGGAATTTAGTTGGGAGCAGCGGATATAAAGCCTGCGTATCACATCACAAGTAACAGCCAAAAGACTAAATTAAAAAGCAGACAACATATTCTATAAGTGGTTAAACAATATCCAGAGCCTTTTAGTAGTAGTGGAACCACCGAATCAAAGTAAGAAAACAAAAGAAATTGAAAATGTACCAACGATAACTAAATATAAGTATCGGGCTCAGAGATCTCCAAAGATCGAATGAATAACAGTACTCATTGCAAGCGCGGTGAGACGTTTTACTGCCGCCACACGACACAAGTAACGCCACTGTGCTATAAAAAAGAGTAGACTTTGCTCTGGTTATATGTCAAGATTGTTTAAATAATAACTGCTTAGAATGGGTCCGTTCATTTTCTGGCTAATAAATATAGTAGCATTGAATGATACTAGGTATCTTATGAATTGTATGGAACCCGGGATCTTATAAATATGAATGGAACCCAGGATCTTATGAATCTGACTGGTACCTGGAATATTATGAATATAAATTGTACACGGATTCCTATGTAAAGCAATAGTACCCGATTTTTTTGTAACATCAATTTTGTGTAGTGTAGTGTTATTATTTATAATGATATCCTTAATAAGAGATCAAATATGTTTTGTTTTGTTGAAAGCATTGAAAGAAAAACAAATGTACTTTCATTCTATTTTATAAGGTAGTTTATTTCCAGACCTCCGGAGCACTAATTCGTGTACTCCAGTTCAATCTACTGAGGATGATATTGTCCCACGCATATAACAGGTAACAGGTATAAAAGTCGAAAAGTAAATTATGCATTTACAGAACGGATCCAAAAAAGACACATTCGAAACAAACATAAATACTAGAACGAATTCGGCGGCGTGCCATCACAAAATACCCACGTTTTCTTCACACAGGTCAATTCCCAGAAACCCTGTGTCCATTTAACGTGTAATTGTTTTTATCGTTCCTTGATACTCAGATCAGAAATAGTAATATTTATGCTTAAAGTTTTCTGTATAAATCTATGACACTGTAAATGGATAAAAAATGTTTACGGTATTTGTGTATTTGAACTTTTGACCCTATCCCAGAGTCCCATGGTGACCCTGGAGCAAATCATACTGATGTTCCCAAAATCAGTACATTGAAAAGAAAGAAAAATAGATATTTGACCGAATTTACCTCTCTCCCCCCACCCCCACCCTGCCAAACAGTATATACACGGTAATCCCTTCATCAAAATGGTCATTTAAGACATAATCCTCTATTTTTTTACACCCTTTTACCCTCCACCTACCACCCACCACATTCAACCACAACGCCAGGGCAGACGTACGAGGTTTAAATAATAAAATAGTTTGATAAGTTGTTTATCTTTCATAGACGATTATATCCACCAAGTTATGTGCAAGAATATAGAAAAGTGACAGTTTAATTGAATGTTTAGTGTATTTGACCTTTTGACCTCCCTGAGGGACCCTGGGTGCGGAACCACCATCATAATGCTTCATTTGAGACATAATTACAAAAAAAAAAATACCCGAAATCACCCACACCCGCCCGATCCACCCAGGGCTCCCGGGAAGACGTCCGAGTTCGAAATAATAAAATCGTTTGATGTGTTGTTTATATCATATATCATAGACGATTGCATACACCAAGTTATGTGCGACCCTGACGGAGGCGATGTTTTTTCAAAAACGTGGGTATAATAAGGATAAATGGAAGGCAAGTAGGCGACACCACAAACAGAAGTAGGCGACACCACAAACAGAAGGGGTTTTCACAACAGGAGGACCGCATTGGAACGGTCAGTGGAAAACTGCCGCTGTGGAGGTTTAAAACAGATTAATTCCACTTAGAGCTCAGACCCGTTCGACAATTAACAAAATGTGTGTAGTTGTTTGTATGATGTTTTACGTCATTTTCAATTGATGTATAGAGGATCTTAAACGAGTTCCCACTTTATATAATATTTATGAAACGAGCCTTTTGGAGAGTTAAAATTAAAAATAATTCATAACGAGTTTCATAAATCTTATATGGAATGGGAACGAGTTTAAGATCCTTTTTATCACATAACATTGCAATCAAATTAGTAAAAAATAATTCAGATGGACATAGAACCGCCACGACGTCAGACACATTTTAGCGCCAAAACGTCATAAAATATGTGACGTCGTAACGTCCTTCTCATACATAACGTTGCGTATAAAAGAGTTCGTGTTTACCTCTTTACAATATAGGAGTTCGCACCAACTTTTTAACAAACCAACAACAATGTTTTGTATAACGTGCATTATTTTTATAAGCTGTCACAAATAATAAGTTTATGACTCAGATCTGGGTGAATTTGCAATCAATGAAATAGTTTCAGTTAATAAAGTTGCGTTTTGTTACAGGTTTAAATCAACCAATCAAAATCGTTCCAGGTTGTATTACACGTGTGTCATACAATAGAAGATTAAATGGCTGTTCGACACAGCTAACAAGGGACGTTATGTGATAAAATGTTATATTTTTTGTGGTGGAGGCAGACCATCCACCTTTCCTGGGTAAAACCCATACATCTCCCACAAACCGTAAGAATTGACTCGCATCAATGATTCATAACTGGAATTAACATTTATGATTACACACACGCTAGACTACTGAACGCTTGTCTTGTGAGCATATATGCATTTATCCCTATTCAACACATAATAATTTCGAATACTTGTTAGTATTGCTTTTTTAAAATGTGCCACTAATATTCGTCAATGCGTAGCAAAGTATACACAATAATACTACATGTATTTCCTTGCTGATGCATTATTTTTATAGACAGACATGACGACAAAGAAATGAGAGAAATCTACAACGTTTAAGAAACAAGCAATTTACCTTCGTCTTCACTAAAGAAAAAACACTAATAATCCGAAATTCGACAATACAAAACTTCGAACAGTTGCAACTATAAAATTCGCAATGAATGGTGTCCTCAACAAGCTCAAACTCTTTGAAAGCATTAAAGTACACAAGGCAACAGGCCCCGATAGCATCTGCCTAACCTCTATTTCCTGCAAACTTGTAGAGCACACCATACACAGCCACGTTATTCATACTTAGATACGTTTGGTATTCTGAATGACTTACAATATGGGTTCATGAAGCTTAGGACCTGTGAATTTCAACTGATGAAAGATATAGCCAGCAGCCACAACGAGGGCGAGCAAGTAGACGCGGTTTTGTTTAGATTTTAGCAAAGCCTTCGAAAGATGCGCCATCAATGACTGCTTGTAAAGCAACAATTCTACGGCGTGAGTGGTAAGCTACTCGAGTGGGTTGCAGACTTCCTAATCGACCGTACACAGGCAGTGGCACTTTAAGGTAAACACTCATCCACCTCTACCGTGACATCAGGCTTACCCACAGTGAACTGACCTCGTCCGCTACTATTCCTGATATACATTAGTAGTAGAAGCATCTCATTTGACCCCAAACTGCGCATGCGTAGGGAATGACAGGAAGTGACGTAATCAGATGATGAAATATTGCGAAATGGTTCAGATGCAATATTGTGAAATAACCATGTTTCTATTGATTGTGAAATGTTTCTATTTTAATCACATGACATGAACATTTTAAGGCGTTGCGAAATAATACTATGTTTAAAATGAACAGACAGACGAATTTCTGAACGAGGTATTTCTACTCCCAGCTTCAGAGATCCTTACCGTTACCGTAAACTTCGTAAAACCTTTGCAAAATTGTATTATCGTAACCCTGATCTTCTTTCAAAATATAAAAGTAATTTAAGGACTCTTCTGCGACAAGGACTATCACAACCTGACTTATATGGTGATGTGATTTATAAACTTCGTAAGATTCTTGGTCAAGTTCACTTTCGTACTGCCATTGTTAAACTTGTAAAAATAAAAAAGTTTATCAAAAGAGGTTATGACCCAATCATTTTGCAACGTACTGCATGCTTGGTGGTGGACCCTTTTACAGTTCGCCACTATGCTTTCCTCTTTAATTGTACGATGACCGGACAGGCTGTGGACCCTATGATGACGCATAGTAGGGTAAGTGTGAGGTTTGGTGCACCATAGAACCGGTTTAAACTCCCAGTGGCCTACTTTGCCACTGACCGTTCCAAGGCGGTAGCACTATTAAACATTCAGCTACAATTCTGCCACTGATCATATTATGTTTTATACGACAAAATTGTTTTCATAACAGGTTATGGTTATGGTTAGATCTGAAAAGGATCTTTTTGCATCTGATAAAAGTCAACCAAAAACTGGGTGTAGTCATCACGTATACGTTTTCTTAATGTATGTAGCATGGTATTAGCAGCCCTGTGGAGCGCTTTTTCTTTAGACCTGCCAATCACAATTACTTTACATTGAATAGCAGACACCTATCGAAATATATTGACTATGGCTTCAGTTGAACGTTCAGTTGAACGTTAAGAAGTGGCTATACCTATAAACGTGTATGTATGTGTGTATGTGTGTATGTATGTGTGTGTGTGTGTGTGTGTGTGTGTGTGTGTGTGTGCGTGGCTGCGTGCGTATGTGTGTGTTTGTCTGTGTGTGCTCGTGCATTACTGTCTGACTGAGGACTTTTTAATTTTTACGGGTATCACGTGACCAATTTTCGCGGAAGACCTCGTTTGATAGGCGAAATGAGAAGTGTGTGTACAGGGTTAGCACACTTTTCACTTTCCGATAAACACACATTATTTCGGACTTTCGGTTTTAGAGAAGAAGTTTGTCTCGAGGTCATTTCCAACGAGGTAGGTTTCCTTTAAAAGTCGTTTAAACAGTAGTTTTGAATAAACGATAGGATATATAATGCAGTATGTGTTTTAATAAAACAAAAATTACAGTATAGATCTAGATTGATCATTTAATTTTAAATGCCAAGTGAATTGTGGGAGGGGTATTGCATTTGAAACACAGAAAATGTTTGAGCTCTGTGGTCAGAGAGATCGTTTAGACAGCAGTTTTGAGTATACGATAGGATATGTGTTTTCAATAAACTAAAATAACAGTATACATTGATCACTGAATTCAAAATTTAAATGCAAAGTAAATTTAAGGTCGAAATTGTGGGAGGGGTATTGAATTTGAAACACAGAAAATGCTTGAACTCTCAGTTCATAGAGAACTTGAAGAATTTTGACATTTTCAGTTCAGATGCCGAGATGTTTATGAATTTATATGTGTGGATGAATTAGTGTGGATGAATTACGTGGTGTTTACTTTATTACAAATTCAAGCCAATTTTCAGATTTAGATTGAACACAATGTAAGCCTGCAAACTTGAGTAGCAGAAGAATTTATTTCCTCAAAATTAATGAAGATATACTCTGAGTACAACTAACGTTAAATTAACGTAAGATTTTGAACCTGCACTTATCTGCTCAAGGAACCCCATTGGTAGAGCAATTTAATAAATACTGATAAAGGTGATCCTTTGGGAGCAACAAACACAATTAAGAGAATAAAGCAGCAGACTCGGTTTTATTGAGTCTGTTCATGAGAAGTAATGAAAGAAGCAACACCTCTCACGCCTTCTAGCATGGGCTTAAGCGGTATTCTACTTCAAAGCCACCTATATTGGGCTCGTTGGTCCAAAAGGACCAGTAAAAATAGCATACTGATTCGTAGCACTGGAAGACATTTGACAGCCGCCACACTGTCTAAATCCATGGTCGGGAAACAAGAATTGTGACATTTAAGCACAAATGATAGTTTACACTGCAAATGACGGCCATTTCTGCTAAAGATAAATCCGGAAAACATGGAAATATTTTTTATTTGTTGATGTATGAATCTGGGAGTACTCCTATCATAAGCGCATTAAAATGCTGTTTTTAGCGATACATTTACTTTCTCTCACGTTTAAATTGTTGAGATCATTCGGGAAGTTTAGTTAAGTTAAGCATTACTAGAAATCGCGAATGCCAACAATTGTCAGGGCTTTTTTTCATTATTTTGGGAACATGACCCGTACCCCTGAAATTGGGAATTTTAGCGCGATCGCTGAGCCCGATACTTATATTTAGTGGTATATTTTCAATTGCATTTGTTTTCTTACTTAATTTTCGATTCGGTGGTTCCACTACTCCGGCCGATAGCAGGCTCTGGGTATTGTTTAACCACTTATAGGATATGTTGTCTGCTTTTTACTTTTGTCTTTTGGCTGTTACTTGTGATATGCAGGTTTCATAACCGCTGCTCCAAACTAAATTCAATTTTGTTTATTTTGCTCTTCGGGGCATAGTATTTATTTAGTTATTAGGACCATACACCGCTGGACATGGGGGAGGAAAATCTCTATGTTCACCACCTATGCATGCCATCTTCGGGATGGTTAAAATTATGTACTATTGATTTTATGAATATTGAGTTCTGCTCAACCCGGGGCAAGAGGGCGTGAGCGGTAGCTAGCATATTTCACTACCGTTCAGGAACAGTCTCAATCAAACCGAGACTGCAATATTTTGTATGTGTTGTGTTCGGCCGTTTCCAAAGGTCCATTATCATACTCTTTTATTAAAAATTTACGAGTGGCGTCAACTAGAATAGAAACGAGCACTATTATGATATCACGTTGGCTGTTGTAAATCTATACCATTTATTTTCTCGAAAACAAATCATATCAGCGATTCATTTTAATGCATAAAGCGATGATACATTCATCAGATACTCATTTTTGTTTTGAGAATTTCAAACACTTGGTTTCTTTCCGATATTAAAAAAGTTATACGAGTTTAAATCAGCTTACCCTAAAATTGTATAACAAGAAATTCGATGAAACATGTCTGTTCATCACACTAAAATTTCTATACCACCTGTGTTTATTGAGAAACAGTAGACATTAATGGCCTATCGTAAGGTGTTATTGAAGATTTTGGAGTTCTGATAATCTGATAAAGGATAAAGGGTCTCTTGAAGTCTACCTGTTATAAATACAAATATTGTCGTATAAAACATAATATGACCCGCGGCAGAATTGTAGCTGGCGGCAGAATTGTAGCTGAATGTTTCATCTTTTAAATAGTGTAAAATTCAATACTATAGGATATTAACTATTTTAAAAGATATACGGGTTTTAATTCACTCGTATTCTCCGTCTGTTATACATATACATTGAAGTCATATATCACCTGTGTTTATTTTACGAACAGTACACACTGACCCCGTGTACTGCGCTTAACGATTGAAGATTGAAGATTTTTTATTCTGATCAAGGATCTCTGAAACTGGGAGCAGAAATACCTCGTTCAGAAATTCGTCTGTCTGTTAATTTTAAACGTAGTAGTCATTCGCATCGCCTTAAAACGTGCCTGTTCATGGCATATCCTTAAAATAGAAAAAATTTACAATCGGCAGAAACATGGCTATTTCACAATATTGAATCTGAACCATTTGATCATCTGATTACGTCACATCCTGTCATTTCCTACGCATGCGTAGTTTGGGCCAAAGGGACGCTTCTACTACTTACATTTATGACATGCCAGAAAAGGTTACACCTACCTCTCGCGTCTTTGCCGACGATGGCTTTGTTTACAGGAAGATAAGAACAACAACATACAGTAAAACCTCTACAGGAAGATCATGAGCGACTATAGGAATGAGAGTCGGATGCAAATGGCATTTAATCCAAACAAATTTGAAATAATACGTATAACCAACAAACGCAAACCGATACGAGCGACATATTCCATTCGAGGCAAATTGTCAAGGAGGCCAAGTATCTAGGTGTCAACATAAGTTCAAACCTAATTTGGAATAAGCACATCGACGCCACCTCCAAGAATGCCAACAACACCCTTGCATTTCTGAGGAGGAATATTGGTAGCTGCCCAAAGAAAGGCAAACAACAGTGTTGCACAAACCTTGTTAAACCAACAATGGAATCGGAGGGCCCACATACACAGACAAACACTCAGAAACTGTCTGGAACGCGTTCAGCAAAGTCCAGCCATATATGTAACCGGCGACTACCGACCAACAAGCAACGTTATCGTCATGCTTGAGCAACTGAACCGAAACATCCTACAGGAACGGCACAAACCTGTAATGATGGTTATAATGTACAGGATTTTCAATAAACTCATCGCCATATCCACCTGCACTATACCTCATCCCAGCTACTACATGATTAACAGAGAACACTGTACGAGATCTATGGATCTACACTAATTGTAATGTTCATCGAGACTCTTCCTTTTTGAGCAGCATCGGATGTGGAATGCCCTACCAACTCAGGTTGTACATGCACCGACCTTAGTGGTATTCCATATAATTGTATATACGAATAGTGATTGCCCCAGCCACTATCTTCGACGGCACATGTACAGAATCACCACAAGTTTGAGTATACTCAGGAACCTGAGGATAAACTTTAAATGACGAAGAAACAGTTAAGATGTCAATGTGGTTGGACTACTTGTGTTATTTACTCTTTGTTTATATTTTATGTATCATTTTAATATGATAGGTGAAAACGTAAAGAATAGCTAGTATACGTACGTGGTATAACCGGGTTTAGGAGCGACGTTATGAGGCGAGTGGTACATTTCAACACGTTTAGTCAATGCAATGGCTTTCCGTCTGTCGAACTCAGGAGTGACTTCCGTTCTGATACAGGTAATACAATTAGGCATTATTTTCAAGTCAGTATTCGTCAATTTGTGAGTGAGTGAGTGAGTGAGTGAATGGATGAGTGAGTCAGCTAGCGAGCTAGTGAGCTAGCGATCTAGTGAGTGAATGAGCGAGTAAATTGAGTGAGTAAATTGAGAGAGTGAGTGAGTGAGATAGTGAGTGAGCGAGCGAGCAAGTAAGTTAAGTGAGTGAGTGAGTGAGTGAGTGAGTGAGTGAGTGAGTGAGTGAGTGAGTGAGTGAGTGAGTGAGTGAGTGAGTGAGTGAGTGAGTGAGTGAGTGAGTGAGTGAGTGAGTGAGTGAGTGAGTGAGTGAGTGAGTGAGTGAGTGAGTGAGTGAGTGAGTGAGTGAGTGAGTGAGTGAGTGAGTGAGTGAGTGAGTGAGTGAGTGAGTGAGTGAGTGAGTGAGTGAGTGAGTGAGTGAGTGAGTGAGTGAGTGAGTGAGTGAGTGAGTGAGTGAGTGAGTGAGTGAGTGAGTGAGTGAGCAAGCAAGTTAAGTGAGTGAGCGAGTGAGAGAGTGAGAGAGTGAGTTAATTGTATGAGTGAGCGAGGGACGGAGAGAGGGGGTCATTCAGAATATTTTTTACAGTGGCATGTATATAACAATATAAATAATATACTTTACACGAAATAGGTACTAAAGTACCCGGGCCCCTGGGCCTATAAGTCACTTATAAATAATGCAAGCAAAATTATTCGAATTTAAACATTTAAACAAAATAGTCAATGAAGTATGAGTTACTTTGATGAATGCAAAGCATTAATTCGTTTAATTCAGAATACCGATGAGATCGGAGCTATACCATGCTCTAACTAAGTTAGAGAACGGTAATTATTCTGACAGGGTCCACAAGTAAATCATACTACATGTAATACAGAGTGTCTGGTCTCAGCGAGTTTGTTCATTTATACACCGAGACGCGTTACCTACCCATCGAGGGTTTTAAATAAGCATCGAGCCTAGATAGACTCTATCTGTTTTATAGCATGATGCACTTCCATTTATTGCATCTTAGAGCATGGTATAGATTCACTCCCTTAGACTACGTTATTCTGAATTAAACAATTGACTGCTTTTCATTCATAAAAGGAAATGACATCAACCATACTACAAAACAGGTAGAATTTGTCTCAGCGCTATCATGGCTATGGTATTTAAAACATTGATGTCCGAGACAACTTCTGTCAGCATACTTCTGTCAGCCAGTTAGCCACTTAGCGACATAATTAAGTCGACTTAATGCACTTCTGATGTCGACATCACGTATATTATGTCGCACTAACTTCTCTTGATGTTGACATAATCAAGCGATGAAAGCCACTTATTTGTATAGTTATGTCGACATCAGTAAGTGGTTAACTTGCCTAAAAGCCTGTTTATGCTAGGTACTGCCAGCCACTTGTCAGTTACTGATGTCGACATCAAAACTGTCAACTATCGCGTTTGTGTTACAGACGCGTCCCTTTCGGTATTCCCCACCAATTTCACACCATGCTGAGTGACGTGACTCCTGAGTCAGCTAAATTTATATAAAAAAAGTATAAAAAACGGTGGCGTTTGATATTTGTCTATGATCTTTCTTGTCGTGCCCTTAAAGCTACAGATTCCCTATATCAATCGATTTCTTCTTTGTAGGCGTGTCTTTATTCGTAACTTCATGTTCACCAGCTCATGTCGAAATCGGGTATTTAAGCGAGCAAATATAGCGCAAGACATCATTTACTGTATATACATCGACCAGTGCACATCGTACCTATACACAGGTAACAGTAAGTTTTACAGAAAAAAAAAATGTTAGCTTCTTTCGGGGCTCGGACACACGATCTTCTGATTTCAAGTCCTGTGCTCTTTCCACTTAACCACAACGCTACTTGAGAAAATAGTATACTATCTACTATATATTATGAGGCAAAATAACTTAACATATTTGAAGACAACTAAAGATGGATCAATAAATATGCAATCCATATTGTCGCACGTGTAAATTAACATTGCCTGGTGTAATACTATACCTTATCAATATGAAACTAATACTTCGCTTCAAATAAACCATATCTCGACTTGTTATTTAGCGCTTGATGAGTTTGTGTGCGCTCTTGTTATTACGTAATGCCTATTTAGTGTTAAAAATGCTACAAAATACCAATAAAGAGCAGTGGTCTGGGGGTTCAGCGTACATCTTTCAAATCTTACAAGTGCAAGGCTGTGGTTCAAATCCCGTTCCGGGCAACTATTTTTTATCACATAATTATATTCTGGAGCCGTATATTTATCGATGTTACCTATACGGCTAAATAAAAATGTGAAATTGTACGTATCGATTTCTCCTTATATACCGACTTTTGGGGTGTTTGTCGATTTGAAACTACTTTACACGTGACTCATTCATATTCATGAGTTATTACCAGTTAAAATAGGGACTGTACAGCTTTAATGATGTATTCTCTTGTTGCTCTGGCTTCTGCCAAGTCAATGAGTACTTTCATTGTGGCTTTCTAGGCTATTGTTTTTTTTGTATTATATTTACACGAGCATATTTGTGTTTTACTTATACTGCCTTGTTGGTTAGAGATTAGATCATGGTGGGGATTTCTTTATTTACACCGTCCTGTTCTAATGGGATGAAGTAGGGTAAGTGTGAGGTTTGGTGCACCCTAGAACCGGTTTTAACCTCCGGTGGCATACTTTGCCCCTGCCCGTTCCAAGTCGGTAGCCCTATTGTCAACCCTTTTGTGTTTGGGATGTCGTTTGTATTTATTATTGCTTTTGTCTTCTTGTTTGCGTGTTTATTTCTGTGTTTTGCGGTTGACTGTCCTCCTTGAATGCTACTTTCCCTGTCTGATCTTTTTATATTTCTTTATATATTAAATCGTGAATAAAGAATGCGATTGAGCTGAAGTATGTAGGGGCGATCCATTGTGTAAACATGTATGAATTATTAAAGATATTCATGAAGAGATGTCACATGTATTTTTCTTTGGATACTTAGTGTTTCGTTCTTGACCCGCCATTTTCACTACAACCAGTATGACGTAAATTTCTATATTTAGCCCAGTAACTAACTTGTAGCTATTATAATGTTTTATAAGTCGACATCATTAACTGGCAAGTTGATGGCAGTACCGAGCATTAACAGGCTTTTAGGCCAGTTAGCTACTTACTGATATCGATATAATCATACAAATAAGTGGCTTTTAACGATTGATTATGTCAACATCTTGAGAAGTTATGGCGACATAACTATCCATACATAACATATCTGATGTCGATATAATACGTGAATTAAGTCGACTTAATTATGTAGCTAAGTGGCGAACTGGCTGGCAGAAGTATGCCACCATACAGACCAGACTACTGAAAGGGAAAAGAAACGCATAATCAAAAAAAGTGCCTATACTTATTGTGGCATGTGGCTACCATGCACTTAATTTAAGTTGACATAAATGATCGTGACTTTATGGTCATTTTATTGTGACTTGTCGTGATAATTTCACGAATATAAAAATAAAAAGCACGATAAAATATCTCAACAATTAATAAAAAGTCGCGATAATGCTTCAACGTGCCATTCGAATAACGACTTAGATATGATATTAAAAATAGAATTTACATGGGTGATGCTATTCCCCGGTTGATTTCCCGGTTACGTCCCGGTTAAATTGTGATGAGTGTGTTGATGTTTCTGATGGTTTAATGATATATATATATATCTAGATGGGGAAAAAAGCATTTATACAGTGCTACAGTTTATAAAACCCCAAGCGCTTTCGGCTTACGCCTTCATCAGGGGTACACAAACACGAAAATAACAAGTACGAAAAAAAGACACAAAAATACACCGTGACGGCAGTTTAAATAAAACTCTTTAAAAAACAACTTATCGTTTTTTGCAATGTTGTAGAAACTGATTACTTTGAATAGACATTCTGGAGCTAAATGTGATACTAATAAAAGAAGTAATAAAAGTACTAATAATAGAACATGTCCAGCAATGTTCTATTATTAGTACTTTTGTTACTTCCCTTGATCAAAATATTTCCATTTATTTAATTTAATTTATTTAATTTATTTAATTTAATTTGTTTAGCCTTATTCATTGCTTTTTATTAGCTTTGGAGTTGCTTTATACTTTATCATGCAGTATCGATTTTAGGTTTTAGGTTTTGAGGTAGGGTTTGTGTTATCATTTTCACATTTTTACTCTCTCTTCATAACTAAATGTCAGGGTACAGTTTTACCCTCATCCAACCAGATATTTTCTTTTATTAGTATCACATTTAGCTCCAGAATGTCTATTCAAAGTAACCAGTTTCTACAACATTGCCAAATGATGTTGTTTTTTTAAAGAGTTTTATTTAAACTGCCGTGTATTTTAGTGTTTTTAGTTTCGTATTTGTTATTTTCGTATTTGTGTACCCCTGATGAAGGCGTAAGCCGAAAGCGCCTGGGTTTTTATAAACTGTAGCACTGTATAAATGTTTTTCCCCATCTATTAATTTATTCCAACATTTTCGTATCCCCTCGGGGATCCAGTGCTTTTTGAAAGGTATTTTGTAGATGTATGTATTTTCTCACCGTTATATATATATATATGTGGGGAGAAATATTTTCGAACTACCAAGGACAGACAACCTTCGGACGAACTACGGCAGGGCGCCTAGCTATGACGAGATACACAGAAATCAAGCGTATGCATTCACTCCTTAATAAAGGTAGCTGCAACACACGTTGATGAATTGTATCTCTACATCATAACACACTCGTCTGGAGGCACTATTAACATATAGACGCATACATACATACAATTATAGCTCATATGAGTTAGCCACATTTAAGCATTCAACCACACACAGCTATATTGAGACAGTGACAATGAAAGGTGCCGGATCTTAATCTATATGTTAATTGTGCCTCCAGACGAGTGTGTTATGATGTAGAGATACAGTTCATTAACGTGTGTTGCAGCTAACTTTATTAAGGAGTGAATGCATACGCTTGATTTCTGCGTATCTCGTCATAGCTAGGCGCCCTGCCGTAGTTCGTCCGAAGGTTGTCTGTCCTTGGTAGTTCACAAATATTTCTCCCTATATATAATTCTGCCTTGTGAACATGAATCTCTTACGAGATCCCATTTTCGAAAGTTATATATATATATATATATATATATATATATATATATATACTTTATATATGTATTCATTAGTTCATAATCACTAAAAAACGTTGGGAAAAAAGTAGTTAATTAAGTGTTGACTGAATATTGGTGTTTTTCTCGATAATTTGTCTGGTTTCGGCAATTCCCGTTTCAAAATGTATTGTTCTGCTTTATAAAGTATGGTACCTTTACCATATTACAGTAATAAAGAAGGAAATAAATTATCAAATGTACGTTTTATTGCTTCATTTCCAACACCCGTATTTCGTTTAAGAATGATATTATAATATTAGAGTAAATGAGTCTTCATGCCCCTTCCATGGTAAAGTGAGAATTTTGACAACTCAGACATGATTAGAATTAGGGGAAACTTAATTTACCATGCAAATAATCATGCCTACAATTAAACATCAACAAACAAATAGGGTGTTTAATACAAGGGTAACAACCTACATCAGGCACACTCGCCAAAACAGATCCGTTTACATACATAGGAGCTCGATTCGGGAGCTGGTAAGTTAATTTTTATTAAGATTACGAAACATTTGGTAAATTGACATTGCCCACCTTACCAAATGGATTAGAAGGCTTTTATTAAACCTTAAATAAGTTGTAAACTCCCTGCTTTTTTGTCAGTTTGGTTCGATACAATCTCATTTCAAAGCCGGGTACCGTTTACATATTGGTGGAAACCTTCGTAATTTTGCTTTAAATGGCTTACCAATTTTTACTTACGCAGTAATTATGGTATAACATCCTTTACGTTAATGTATAATTAGTTTATCAATGGATATTCTACGTATTTGATCAGTTGGCCATAAAAATGAAAATTGATCCCGTTTACATTAAAACAAAAGACGATACTGTTTACATCCATGTCAAAACTGTATAAATGATAGTGAACATCTAAAATAGCGTGAACTTTGCAGCCTTATTTAACTGAATCTTTTTATTTATATACTCATTATCATAATATTCCATTTGTATAGTATATAAAACTATGATTACAATATGGTTATATGTTATATATTGAGGATTGATTTCGAGCTTTCTACGGCTCATAAAAACATTAGACTGGTTTAAAAATTTGAACGGTTTCTCGCTAACTTTAAACTAGCTGATGTTTTTTATTCCCTGCAGACAGATCGAAATATCGAATCTCTTAAAGTTACACTTGCTATATTGGATATATAAGTCAGAGGACCTGGATTATATTGTCGTGCATGGGCACTCGATAACGCCTCAATCCCAAAGTTGTTCTTTTATATGTTCTGCTGTGTTCATAATGTGTATGCGTACACAGCGTGTACTCATCTGAGTCAATCCCTCCTCCCAATCCCTTTACAATATACTGTTTTCTTATTTGTTGTTCATATTGTAAATGGAAAACAGTGCATGATTATGCCCATTCCACCCAAATTTCTTTTAAAACCGTGAAGATGCCCGCATCTTTTAAATTTACCTTGGATTTGTTTTCTCCATTTATGGATTTTTTTCCCAAATTAAAGGAAGTACATCAGGCTTTTCATGGGGGTCTAGGTGTCCGACTTAAAATTGACAAATATTGATCTTTTCTATTCTACTTGGCCAAAACATAATGAATGAGCCTAAAAAGTATCCCTTATTTGCAAAGAAAATCATTCTGCACAGTAATACGTGCTATCCTAGGTGACGCACCAGGGTTAATTTCAGCATTTTACGTCCGATTCCGTTCTAGCTATATGGTGTTTTCAAAGTTTAGACATTAACAAAATGGTTCTAACATCATATTTTGATTGATATAAGTGTTTTATCATGAACTGGAACAATTTTATAATTTAAGATGTTTCTAGAAAAATCCTGATGTACCCACTTTAAGGGCAAAAGGTCCCTTCCCCAAAACTGGTAAAAAGGGCCTGTCATTTTTGTTACTAAATATTCGACGCTGGTCCGCTCGATCCTGTTCTCTCCCTTTCCCCGCAATATGTTTTATTTATTGTAATTGTTTGTTTCTGTGTTATTAATGAAATCGTGTAAGGTACACAGCTCATACCTATCACTGGACCTCTTCTAACACCTGCGGCTTCGTTCTGATACTCCGCTCCCACACCCTTCCCCATCCCCACATATATTTTGTAATTATTCATTGGTTGATACGCATCTCAATACTCGACCACATTTACCTGTTTTTTTCTTTTAAAGCTTATTATCTTTTTTTTTCGTTCTCTTTTTGTGACTGACCGTTCCAAGGCAGTAGTCCTATTGTCAACCCCTTTATGCTTGTGATTTCATATCTCCCCTTTTAACAATATTTATAGTTGTTTTTTGTTTCTGTGCGTGTTTGTGGTTGACCGTGATCCTTGAAAGCTACATTTCTTGTTCGACTTGTATATCTACTTCATGGGTACGAAGTACACAACGCTGTCCCCACTTCCATTTTTGCATGTCTCCACACCGCCCTTGATTCTTCTGTTTCCAGGTTGTCCCTTATTTCTCAAAATGTTCTTTTTTCTGTATATTTCTTATTGATCATGGGGACACAGGGGTCCACAATATGTCCGGTCATCGCACAAAGAGGAAAGCATAGTGGCGAACTGTAAATGAATATACCACTAAATATGCAGTGCGTTTGCAAGACGACAGTGTCATAACTCTTTTTATAAACGTTTAATCAAGTTTAATAAAGATAATATGGAAGTGATCATGACCAATGAACTTACTAAGTTTGGAAATCATAGCA
This sequence comes from Cyrtodaria siliqua, assembly GCA_037043455.1. Lineage (NCBI taxonomy): Eukaryota > Metazoa > Mollusca > Bivalvia > Adapedonta > Hiatellidae > Cyrtodaria > Cyrtodaria siliqua. The sequence goes on along the minus strand of JAWPHD010005698.1, from coordinate 42,464 downwards.
CTATAAAAAAAAGAGTATGATAATGGACCTTTGGAAACGGCCGAGCACGACACATACGAAATATTGCAGTCTCGGTTTGATTGAGACTGTTCATGAGCGGTAGTGAAATATGCTAGCTACCGCTCACGCCCTCTAGCCCCGGGTTGAGCAGAACTCAATATTCATCAAATCAATAGTACACAATTTTAACCATCCCGAAGATGGCATGCATACGGCGCTGGACATGGAGTTATTTGCTTCCGCATGTCGTACGGCGTATGGTCCCAGTATCTAATAAAATTAAATGCCTCGAAGAGCGAAATAAACATAATGGAATTTAGGTTTTGATGGTCCTTAAGCAGCGCGTTTGCAAGATGTTATGGTCATAACTGTTTATTAAGCTTAATAAAGATAAAAATTATGGACGTGATCATGACCGAGGATCATAGGAAGTTTGTATATCATAGCACTCCTGTCCGTCCGTCTGTTCGTCCGAAAACAAAATAAGAAAATGGCTAGTTCGAATTATGCTTCCTGCAGTTCTTTTTAAGGTACACGACGAAACCAGTAGTAAACATGAATACTGAGTATATAACTAGAGATACTAATTACATTAAATTTTTAAAGTTCACATAAGTTTAAGACTTGGATGTAAACAATATCATCATTCGTTTTGCTGTAAACGGGATAAATTCTTTCTTTTTATGGACAACTCAAATACGTAGAAATTCTACTGATGCACTAAGTATTCATTAAAGTCAAAGGGTTTTAAGCTAAAATTACTGCGTAAGTAAAATTGTTTCGCAGTCTAAAGCAAAAAAACGGATGCTTCCGCCAAAATGTAAACGGTACCCTGTCTGGAAATGAGACTGTATCGAAATAAACTGACAAACGGTTTGAACTTTACATCTTATTTAGAGTTTAATAAAAGCCTTCTTATCCATTTGGTACGGTGGGCATTGTCAATTTACCAAATGTTTCGTAAATTTTAATAAAAAATCCACTTACCAGCTCCCGAATCGAGCTTCTGTGTATGTAAACGGATCCGTTTTGGCGCGCGCGCGTGTCGTAGGTTGCTACCCTTGTAATATCTTCCAAGAAATATTTCTTTAAACAGCTGTATGCTAACACCGGGTCAAAGGTCAGCGTTATATTGACCCTTTGCAATGCTATACCTGTCTACTTTCACTTCTGAAATTTATATCAAAATTTGTCAAAACATGATGAGCTGCACTTTCAAATATCAACATAATTTCCAGAATACCGTTATAGCCAACACAAACTAACAGGAGAATTCACAAAAAAGTGTTTAAAGAGAAAGAATTAACACTCTTAAATACAGAACTACTTTCGACTGCACGAGGCGAGTACATCCGGCTGATTTAGTGGAATATAACCAGAAAAGCCGTAGAAATAGCAGGTGAAGCATTATTTCTGCTTGTCACCAGAAACAGATTTTTAAAACAATATTCCCTGTGATGTATTAATTACAGTGTAATGTATATTTCTTTACAGCGTGAATGCTTTTGTCCATTTCAATGTTAACAGCTATGAAACTGAAACTCGTATAGTAATTTGTAATAAAAATATAATGGTAATCGTGCATTTAGCATAGACGAGGTTCAAAAATCAATTAAAAGTTTAAAAAGAAGAAAAAGTGGGGGAGCAGACCTATTGATACCTATTGATACCCGAAATATTTATTGAAGCTGATAATATATTGTCACCAATTTTGTGTAAACTTTTTAATTACATGTATAATAATTGTTACTATTCTGATTCCTGGACAAACGGTATATTGATACCTGTACCAAAACGTGGGGATAAAAACGATGTAAATAATCATAGAGGAATAATGCTCACTAGTATATTTTCGAAAATATTTTCACATGTGTTAGATAACGTTTACGTAAATGGACAGAAGAAAACCATTTATTGTCAGACAATCAATTCGGATTTAGGCAACATAAAAGTACAATCGATTGTGTTTTTGTCTTGCATACTATTATTAATAGAATAATTAAAAATGAAAAGCGAAAACTTTATTGCGCTTTTATTGATTTTAGAAAAGCATTTGATTTAATTTATAGAAATGGAATATGGTTTAAGTTACTCAACATGGGTGTGTCATCGAAATTTGATAAAATGTTACAAGCTATGTATAGTTCAGTCAACACATGTGTAAGAGTCCACGGATGCCTTACAGATCACTTTGTAAGTTATATGGGCGTCAAACAAGGCGAAGATTTGTCTCCCTTATTATTTATTATATTTATCAACGATATGGCTAGTCATTTACATGATGATAATGCAGAACTTTTAACTTTGAATGAATTACAAATTTATCTACTGTTGTTCGCTGACGACACTGTTTTGTTTTCATATTCAGCAAATGGACTACAAATCCTATTAAATAAACTACATGATTATTGCGAAAAGTGGAAAATAAGTGTTAATATCGATAAAACTGTAGTAATGGTATGTAAACAAGGTACTAGGACACAAAACGTAGATATATATTAAAACAATATGAAACTACATAACGTTTCAAAATTTACCTACCTAGGAGTAACGCTTATGTTTAATGGAAATTTCTTTCAAACACAAAAAGCCCTTTCCGAACAAGCCATGAGGGCACTGTTTTCACTTAACTCTTTATTTGCAATAATTGAGCTAAACATAAGCGAAAAAATAAAACTGTTTGATACAATGATTCTACCTATTTTGAATTATGGTGCTGAAGTATGGGGGTTTCATACCTCCCCCGACATCGAACGAATTTATTTGAAGTTTCTAAAACAGATTCTTAACGTTAGGCATCAAACGCCAAATGCAACTGTTTATGGGGAGTTAGGTAAAGTACCTTTGGCAATATTACGCATATGGCATATCATAGAAAGGCTCCATGATCAACATTTGCAGGAATGGTTTGCCACCTTAACTTCTTCCCCCAAATTATCTACTTATAAATATATTAAAGCAAACTTTGGATGTGAAAAATATATTAATTGTGTCCAAAAGTATAAGCACATGATAGCATTAACTAGATTAAGATGTTCAGCTCATAAATTGGCTATTGAAGAGGGTAGATTCAGAAATATAGAGAGGGATCAAAGAAAGTGTACTTTTTGCAATATAAATGTTGTTGAAGATGAATATCACTTTACTTTAGCTTGTCCGTGTTATAGAGAAATAAGAATATAATGTTTACCTAGATACTACTGTAGCTGGCCTAATTACAAAAGTTTAAATCGTTGTTATCTACGGATAATTCTAAATTATTGAATAGGCTAGCCAAATATATTAGTCTTGCTAATACCAAACGTGAGAGCTTAATTGCAACCGAATAAATATATACTTTTAAAAAAAAATGCGCAGGTGCAGTTTTTGTAAGTGTTTTATTATTATTATTATTTTTATTATTATTATTATTATTATTATTATTATTATTATTATATTGTATTGTATAACTGTTCTAATAATGAAGTGACCAACAACCCAACACTGTTTTCATACGCTGACGATATTGTTCTTCTGGCTGAAACTGAAACTGATTTACAGCTGATGCTTAACTTGTTATCCGAGTGGTGTAACACAAATTTTATGTCAATAAATCAATTAAAAACAAACGTTATTCACTTCAGACCTAGAAGTGTTCAAAAGACAGTTTTTAATTTTAAATGTGGTGAATTTGATATCCATGTTAAGGACAAATATATTTATCTTGGTCTGATTCTAGACGAATTTCTAGACTTTAACGTCACAGCTTCATTTGTTTCTAAGTCAGCCAGTAGAGCACTAGGCTTATTAATTGCTAAATATAAGACACTAGGAGGTATGCCATATAATGTTTATACAAAGTTGTTTGATTCAATGGTATGGTCCATTGTAGCTTACGGTGCAGCCATTTGGGGTACTAGATCCTTTTCATGCATAGATGCCCTACAGCATAGAGCAATGCGAGCATTTCTTGGCACGACACGTAATGCACCATCAGCTGCTTTGGCTGGTGATATGGCATGGAAGCCAGTCTTTGCTAGACAATTAACCACTGTGTCCACTTATTGGATTCGACTGAATAACATGCCGATAACACGATTTAATAAACAAGTTTTTACTTATTGTTATAATTTAAACAGTTCTAGATGTAAAAATTGGCCATATCGAGTTAAGACTAATTTCTCTAATATTGATTGTAATGTTATAACTAATATGGATACTGTTTTAGTAAAACGAACTATGCTTAGCAATGTTAACAGGGCGTTTATTGATAAGTATAAATATGATTGGTTCAATATTGTTAACCTTGAACATAGTAGAAATAGTACAGGTGGAAACAAGTTACATACTTACAAATTATTTAAAAGTGTTTTTAAAACCGAAGAATATTGTACAATGATTCTACCACGCAACCATAGATCTGCTTTATCTAGATTTCGGTGTGGTGTTGCGCCCATTCGTTTAGAAACTGGTCGTTATGAAAGGCTTCCAGTTTGTGAAAGAGTTTGTGAAAGAGTGTGTCCGTTTTGTAATGATACTGTAGAAAATGAGATTCACGTTATACTTTCATGTCCATTATATAATGATATACGATTACAAATGATTGATTATGCATTCTTACTCGATTCAAATTTCAATGACTATACAGACGAACAGAAGATAGTTTTTCTATTTAATAATGTAAATCTGATTAGAATATGTGCCAAAACCTGCTTCAAAATATTGCAAAGAAGATCAAGTTATCTTTATCGGTAGGCTTGATTTAGATTTAATTTGTTTGAAGTGTAAATATATATTTCTATGTGAACAATGTGTTAATATTGTATATGTATGTTGATATCTTATGTTAATTTAATATATATGTAATTGTTTTATTTATATTTGAGCAATGATTGTTAATCAGGTCATAACAAATCTGATTTGAGATGATAATTGATTTTTTAAAATGTTTTTTTTTTAATAAGCACTTCTAATGCCATCATGGTGCAGTTTTCATAAATTCAGTGTTTTAATATAAAGTTTATTTTAATACTTTTTTAGAGCATTTTGTAATTATACTTATAAGTACACTCTGCTCAGGATTAACGATTATAGCTCAATTCTTATCATTGTAAAAATAGATTAAACGAATATGGTAATGTGGTAAATTGCTGTGAAAAAAAAAAAGAAAAAAAAGAAGAATTGTGTGATAATTGTATGACATATAGTATTAATATTGTAAACTATAGTATATTTTTAGAAGATATCATATATATCTTTTAGTCTCTTATAACTCTTACAAGAGTGACATGGTGTATAATATTATGTGTTGTTGTTTTATGCTATTGTAGACTGTATATACTATGATGAGACTTTAATAAATTAATAAACATTTCATAATGCCTTATGTTTACAATGCAAATATGTGTTATGGTATTGGTATTCGTGAAGCTCGTGCAATCACACTGTAGATTATCTATATAGGTCATAGGTGGATCATGTACAATACATAATATTTAATAGTGTTTCGAGCCATACCAGTGGTGTGAACAACTTGTATGCTATAATTACTTTCAATAATATATACGTGTTTATCCTTAAATTTGTTTACTCATACCTAAATATTTATCATGCTCTTCTCCAGAACATGTTTTAATATATGTGTGTATTTGTATTTGTATTTAGTATGTCATACCTAAATATTTATCATGCTCTTCTCCAGAACATGTTTTAATATATGTGTGTATTTGTATTTGTATTTAGTATGTCTTGTATGTAATACCGCCTCAATGCTGATGGCGATGGACATTGTAAAATGTTTATATGGAAGATAAGTGTTGTGCAATTGTTTGTATAATCTTAATGAGTTGTACCTTCATGAAATAAAGAATTTATTATTATTATTATTATTATTATTATTATTTATGCTTTAATAAAAAATTGAATTGAATTGAATTGGTAACAGCTGAATTATTATTAATATTACTTAGTATTACTTATTTTTCACAATTGTTACATGTTTACGAGTATTTCCTGATCATGGCTTTGATTAAGTGTACAACTGGTTCAATGATTAAATTAATCTTCAAGCTTCAAATTGAAACTTATTGAGGTGACAAACAAACAGTACCGCAATACAAAGCATTACACTTAACTTGATCACGTTGTTCTATTTGTAATGATTAAAGTACAAGTTACGGCGTAATTAAAAACGTAAACTTAAAACATCCTTATAAGAGTACTAGCTCTAAAAACGAAAAGAGTCACCGTAAGAAAATATTTTAATAAACAGTAAGAAACGGAAATTTGTATAAACTGAACTGTCTCCCGAAAAAAGCGACGAAGAAATAATCAAAATTGATAATGCAAATAATAGTTCCTCGCAAATAAACGACTGGTGATGAAAACATTTAAATATCTTAAAATGTCGGATAAACATGAAATTATAAATTGGTTTTGCATGACTCGTGTTGGATCGAGTTGGTTTTAAAACGGGAAGTATTTGATTATTTTCGGTTTTTAGAACTTGGTGGTCTGGTTTTGCTTTGGTAGCAAATTTGTGTATACATGAGTATTCAATATTGATACCTGTAGAACCGGTGAGAACCGCTGTTCTAATTATCGTAAAAATAGAAGTACACGGATAAAAATAGTATTTCCTTACTACTTGTCACTGGGGTTATTAGGACGAGTGTACTTGTTGGTCCCCTGCTATATTTAGGGTTAAAAAAAGAGACTACCTGGCCCCCAGGATAACTTCTTTAGTATTTTATAGATATTATAATACTATACGAGGGGGATTCAATATGTAATGTCCATCCATCTATTTCTTAGTTAATTAATATCATCGTTAAACTCGTGCAGTTTAAATGATTGCACGGTTCAATGCATAACCAATACAATGATACCAATGAAAAGCTCAGAATATGCACTTTCAAAAGCAGTAAAGGTATTTAAATTTGGATGCGAAATAAGCAAACTATTGAATGCAGTACATACACCCATCAGAATCACAAAATTGCATTATTTTGATCGCTAAAAACACCTGGTCCACTCTCGCGATTATTTAATACAGCTTTGATCTGTGATAACATTATTTATTTAATATTTATTTAGCGGAAGATAACTACTTTCTACTGTAAAGATAATTTAAATCGTATAATATTTGGCAAAGTTATAAGTCGCTGTATATATACATGTGAACTTGTATTTTTTTAGCCGCGAAATTTTGGTTCGGACCATTTAGCCCCCAAAATATTTTTATGATGTACTTTACCGATAATTGTTTTGTTTATATATTCTTAAAGTTTGTGCTCTTTATTTATATGTAAAAAATACTCAAGTCCGTCTATAAATGACAAAGTTGCTATCAAAAGATTAGTACATGAATCAACTATTTATTACTGTATTGCTTTAAATATAATTTTTTATATATCGTATACTTTTATTATTTTATTACTTTTCTATTTTATAAATTAAAATTAATATTGTGTGTTTAAAAATTCGCATTGATTCTATCAGTAATTTAAATTTAAGGTATTCTGATAAGTTTTTGTATAGATGTATACTTAATTAACATGTACTGAGATCAAACATAATATTCAATTAAGACCAGTTAAGACCTTTATTGTTTGTTTGGAGCAATTATCACTGATTATAGAGATCATAGTAAAACCGAAATAATAAAATGCAATAATTTACCAAATTGGTAATTTTAACCAATTTAAATTGTTCAAAGTGAAATTAAAAGGTAAGTAAGTTTGTAGCAGTTGTTATTTAATGATGGGTTAATCCGGAAATCAGACGCACTGAAATTGATCATTTGGAAATGCTAGAAAACTATGTAATAAAATATAAAAATCTTGGAAAAGTGCTGGTTGCAGGCGATTTTAATAGTCGCACTGGATGCGAGAACACAGATATTTTAGGCTTTGACAGATACTTGGATGACAGCGATGACGCAATGTTTGTTGACATTCCGATACGTAAAAGAAGCGATCACGTGATCGACGCGCAGGGTCGAAAGCTATTGTCATTTCGTCAATTAACCGGTTTATATAGCGAATGGGCGGATCGAAAACGGTGACTACACCTATTGCTCGGCACGTGGTCAGAGTGTGCTTGATTATTTATTGATTGACCACGCGGATCTTCATCATATTAAAGATTTTTAAATATTGCCAGGCAATGAATTTTCAGATCACATGCCTTTGCTAATATTAATTAATATTAAAAAGCAGTACAACGTCTCAATAAGGAACCACAATTAATTCACAAAATTATATGGGATGAGAATAAGGCGGATATTTTTTATGAACATGTTTTAACAAAACAGGATCAAATAAATAATTTTATATCAAATATAGATACTGATAGCGTTTATTCGTCTATCGAAAAATTCACTAAATTTCTGCAAGAAAATTTAGATGACGTTATGGGGAAAGATATAACGTTTTTTGAGCGGGAAATCATAAGAAAAAAACAAGATAATAACTGGTTTGATCAGGACTGTATAAAAACGCGTAAACTATTTACAAATGCCAGAAATAATTTTTTTAAATGCAAAAATGACGATAATAGAAGGACGTTCTCTGAAACAAGAACCTTTTACAATAAAACTAAGCGTAAAGCTCATACTAATTTTAAACGCAGTGAAGGTAAACGCGTATGCGATTTGGCGAAATCAAAACCGCGTGACTTTTGGAAAAACATTAACAAACATTTGAATAAGAAAGGGAAAAGCTCGGACAACTTGTCAGTTCAGGATTTTTTCGATCATTTTAATACAATATTTCAAACAGACAGATAACCAGTCGGATTTTATAGACCCTGATCTTGACGGCGAAATAAATATCGACGAAATTAATTCTGTCATAGAATCGTCTATTAGTAATAGAAAAGAACGGAAATAGACACTCTCTTTCCGGAAGTATTTAAATCAACAAGGAATATTATTTTACCTTATATTGTTAAAATCTTAAATAAGATTTTCTTAAGCGGAGTATATCCAAAGTCTTGGGGTGAAGGAATGTTAATCCCTATATTCAAGAATAAGGGAGATATTGACTCCACGAGTAATTACAGAGGTATAACTCTTATCAATATGTTAGCAAAAATATTTTCTCATGTTTTACTTAATCGTATAAATAAATGGTCCGTAAAACACAATAAGATAAATGATAACCAGTATGGATTTCAAAAAGGTAAATCTACTGCTGACTGTATTTTTAATTTCTATTCTATAATTGCAGACGTGTTAAGCACAAAAGGTAAAAAACTCTATTTTGCGTTTGTCGATTTCGAAAAAGCGTTCGATACAGTAGAAAGATATTTACTGTGGCATAAACTCTCACAGGAAAATATAAGTCATAGAATGCTGGAAATTCTTCAGTCAATGTATAGCACGGTAAAGGCTTGTATAAAATACAAAAATAAAGTTTCAGATTTTCTCAACTTCGACAAAGGTTTAAAGCAGGGGGATCCGTTGTCTCCGATAATTTTCATGTTTTTCATTAACGACATAGCTAGTTGTATAAACTCTGATATTAATGACGTGTTTACAATTAATCAATATAAGGTGTTTATCTTGTTATATGCAGATGATTCTGTGATCTTTACACAATCGGCCGAATACATGTTAAACGATTTACAAAACTATTGTAATATCTGGGGATTAAAAATTAACACTAGTAAAACCAAAATAATGGTCTTCGAAAAGGGCAGGCATTCCATGCCAAAACTGTATATTAATGAAGTTGAATTGGAACTAGTAACGTCAATCAAGTATTTGGGCGTGGAATATTTCAAAAATGGTAATTGGTCAAGAACCCAACAGCATTTAGCTTGGCATGCATCTTACCCACTTCATAAGTTATACAATGTATTTAACCAGATAACTATCCCTATTAATGAGAAGTGTAAATTATTTGACTGCCTTGTGGGATCAATTTTAAACTATGCATGTGAAATTTGGGGATTCCATGAAGCGCCTAAAATAGAAAATATACACACCAAATTCTGTAGAAATATTTTATGTGTAAGAAAATCAACTAACTTAGAGGCCTTATATGGAGAGTTGGGTCGTTATCCCTTAAATATATATAGAAAACAAAAAATACTTAAATACTGGTCAAAAATTCTTACCAATCGCGATTCTCTAGCTTTCAAGATTTACTGGATGTTAAAAGAGGATTGCGAATATAATGAGAATCGAATGAACTGGGCGGGGTATATAAAACGCGAATTAGAAAACCTTGGGTTAGCGGATATTTGGCACAATCAACTGTTGATAGATATACCATATGAGCAAATCAAACGTAGAATAGAAGATCAATATAAACAATATTGGTTTGGCAAAATAATTAATTCAAACAGATTATTATCATATCGCAGATTTAAATACAACCTTGATTATGAAAATTATCTAAATATTATAGCGACACCTAAATTTCGTATTGCCTTAACGAAATTTAGAATTTCTGCACATACCTTAGCTATTGAGACGGGGAAATATACTAATGTTGAGCGGAGTGAGGGATTGTGTATATATTGTAATATGAGAGCTATAGAGAGTGAGTATCATTTTTTGCTTGTTTGTCCGTTTTATGCGGAACTGAGAACAAAATATTTGCCAAGATTCTTCTGTTGATGGCCAACACTTAATAAATTTGATACTATCATGTCGAAGCAATCTAAACACTTACTCGAACAGTTAAGCAAATACCTATAGTATGCCTCTGAAAAGCACATTGTAATAATTAACGCATTGGTTGTCTAACAACTTATACAATACCATTTTCCGGGTATGAGTATTTATGAACGAAAGATGTCAGAAAATATATAATAATTGCATTCCTCCTTGAAAATAATTGGAATGAACAGATATTTATATTTATTTGCATTATGTCACCATGAATGGGAGAAAAATTGTATTATTCATTTTGTAGGCTATAAACTATTGTAATGTTTTAATGCTGAATAAAATTATGTTATGTTATGTAATGTTATGTTATGTTATGTTATGTTATGTTATGTTATGTTATGTTATGTTTGAATCATTTCAAATGTTCAAAGATTTAAGTAAGTGCTAAGTTTATAGCAGTTTTCAAGAAATTCTTAAGGTAAATTGTATTATTCAACACAATTCTAATTTGCTGAATTAAACAATTCAAAGTTAAAACTATATTAATTGTAGCATATGTAATTGATTGTTTGTAGTACCGTATGCGATCATGAGATATAACATCTTCAAATTGGTGATGCAATTCATTTCAGTTAAGAAATGCATATATACTGTTGCAATCACTGTGTTTTTATGGATTAATTGTGATTAATATATTTGAAAATGTACACTTATTACGAAATCAACGATGGTTCTTATAGTTGGACATAGCCAGACCAAGTATTTACATCAATATCTTAATAATGACATAGTAGTGAAGTGTTTTCCAGGATACAAGGTTAACGAGATATGGGCTGAGATATCGGATTATGTTGCTGGATTTGATGTAAGTATATAGTGTATTTGTTTGACTATTATACACACGGTAATCTTGATATTTTTTTAAAACTCGCGGTGTGAAGTTAGTTTTTTAAATGACGTATGTGCAATTGTTTAAAGAGTTCAAAGCATAAAGCAGAATAGCTAAGAAAAGTTAAATCTCAAATTGTATTCTAGCTAGTTTAAAGTCAAAATGAAACTAGATTTAGTATTCGTGGTGCTAATAATAATTCACAATACAAACTTCAAGGTTGCCGTGTGTCCCGTTAATTGATTTCTTAGTGCAGGTAATGAGATAATGCTATTTAAAATATATAGTTTACAGATGGCCAACAATTAATACATTATCTTTTTTTAAAGCAATCTAAACATAGTTTGGAACAATTAAATAAATATTTATATTATATTATACGCATGCACGTGCCGCAAGGGACATTCATGGTGATTTTAAAATCGTACAAGCAACGGCTCGGCGGTTACGTCATCAATATTATATTGTAATCAACGGGTGTCATTAATCCTATCAACAAACTCTCTCATATATTTGTCTCTTCAGCTAAGGACAGTTTCGGCTACTCTAATCGTTGCAATATTAATAACAATGAAAATAAAAAACTGCCAAATTGGTTCGGAAACAAATGCAAAAAGGTAAGAAAGCAGTTTAATCGAGCTAAATATTTATATAAACTTAGCAAAACGTATGTTAATAAGATGAATCTAAAAAACAATAGTAAGCTATATAACGATACAATGCGATCATTTTATAATAAATTCAAGAAGAAAATGTTAAAAAAATACGTAAACTAGGTAAATCCGATCCAAAAAAATATTGGAAAATGTTATCTGGAAATAAATGTAGAAACGTTAATGCGTCTTTGAAAGACTTGTTCGAGTTTTTTTAAAAATGTTAATTATGACTCTGACGTCACTAATTTAGACAAACCCGAAACCGTTTATAATGCAGAAAATAATCTCAATGAGAGTGTCAACGACGAAATTCCGAAGTAGAAATAGAGAATGCGGTCAAACAATTAACGAATAGCAAAACTTGCGGGGTGGACAAGGTCCTAAACGAACATATATGTGTTTTAAGTGTCTCATAGGTCGTTATAACGGCCGGGTATAAAAGTTTGTTTGTGTAATATTTGAATATGTTTGTAACTTTTATATGTGACACTATAATAAACTATTAAAGTCTAAAATCTAAGTCTATAAAACATACACTTACTTATTTAACTATTTAGGCACAATTTTGAATTATACGGGCAATTTTTCATTAAATCAAGAACATTTAATTGGTAAGTCACTAAAATTGCTCTACACTTTATTAGCGAATTGTAAAAAGATTAAGTTAAAGCCAAAAACACTATGCCAAATGTTTGATTCATTTGTAGGTTCTGCACTAGGATATGCCGATGAAATATGAGGATTCTCTAAATTAAAAGTAATAGAAAGAATACACCTAAAGTTCTGTAAACGGTTGCTTAACGTTAGATTAAATACATGCACAGTAGGTGTATATGGTGAACTTGGGCGTTACCCTCTTTATATTACGAGATATATAAGAATTATTAAGTATTGGTGTAAAATAATAAATACTTATAACATTCTGATGAAAGGTTCTATGAACAAGGCGTATATGATTGTGAAAGAGGTTGTAAAAATTGGGTTTCGAATGTAAAAAAGTTATTATCTGATCATGGTTTTGCCTATTTAAATGTTAAAACATTTCCATGTGTTTTTAAACAATGAATAATTGACTTTTTTAAGCAAGAGTGGTATGGGTCAATTGATAGAAGTGCTGTTCTTGAAAACTATAAATATTTTAAATCTGATTTTTCATATGAACACTATCTAAATGTTTTACCTAGCAATTTGAGATTCCTTGTTACTAGAATAAGATTATCTGCACATTCTTTTAACATACAAACTGGACGGTATGCAAGAAATCGCATACCGAGAAATGAAAGATATTGTTTATGTTGTAACTCACAAGATCTGGAAGACGAATACCATTTTATATGTGTGTGTCAAATGTTACAATGAACTAAGAAAAAATGTATTAAAATATATTACCACCAGAGGCCATCTATGTTCAAATATATAGAATTGATGTAAACTTCAAACAATGATATATTACTAAATTTAGCGAGGTATATAAAATGTGCTTTAAATGTTAGACTTTCTATTTTGAATGCTTAGTATAAATATATTATTGTTCATCCACTAATTATGATGATGTAAACTATACTGACAGTTGATTTATATACTCTGTTTACGTGACTTTGTTATATTCGTATATTGTATATATGTTCTGAATGAAGATGTAAGAAGATGAAGATTTTTAAAAATATGGGGCATTCGTTTGATCCCAGCCATTATAGACCAATCACATTGTTAAGTTGTTAAGTTGTTAAGTTGCTTCGGAAAACTATTTACAACAATTATAAATATACGTCTACAGACGTTTTTAGATACGCATGATGTAATAAATGAACATCAAGCAGGATTTAGGAAAGATTTTTCTACAACCGATAATATGTTTATTTTACCCAGCCTTATACAAATATTAAATAACAATAACAAGAAACTATTTTGTGCATTTATAGATTTGAAACAAGCTTTCGACAAAGTATGGAGAGAAGCGTTATGGTATTAACTACCAAGGCACGAAACAACAGGAAAATGTTTTGACTTAATTAGAAGTATGTATAGTAATATAAAATCATGTGTAACTGTAAATGGAACACATTCCGATTATTTCCCATCTAATATAGGAGTACGGCAAGGTGAAAATCTTTCGCCGATTTTGTTTTCACTATATATAAACGATCTACACGATGTTCTGCGCAATAGTGATATTGTCGATGGTACATTCTGCCAACCTCATGCATTTGATCAAGTGTACATGTTTTTTAAAATGTTTGTTTTATTATATGCTGATGATACAGTTATTGTGTGTGAAAGTGAGAAAGATTTACAGAATGCATTAAATGTTTATAAATTGCATTGTGATGAATGAAAACTTACAGTAAACATAGATACATCTAAAGTGCTGGTTTTCTCAAAAGGTAGACAATCTAATTATAAGTTTACGTTTAATGGTGATCCAATTGATATTGTAACAGAATATAAGTATCTAGGTATATATTTTAGTAGAAGTGGTTCTTTTTATTTGGCAAAGGAACATATTGCTAATCAGGCTACCAGAGCTCTATACAGTCTACTCAAGACAACTAGACACTTGCTATTACCAATAGACTTGCAAATAGATTTATTCGATAAAACAATTAAACCCGTTCTTTTATATGGCAGCGAAATTTGGGGGTATGGAAATCTTGATGTAATTGACAGGGTACAGTTGAAGTTTCTAAAGTATATTTTGAATCTAAAGAAATCTACTGCAAATTATATGTTATATGGGGAAACAGGATATTTCCAGTATCAGTAGATAATCAAACTAGAGTAATTTCGTTTTGGTTTGGTGCACCCTAGAATCGGTTTAAACCCCCAGTGGCCTACTTTGCCACTGACCGTTCCAAGGCGGTAGCCCTATTGTCAACCCTTTTGTGTTTGTGATGTCGTTTACTTTTATTATTACTTTTGCCTTCTTGTTTGTCTGTTTCCATGTTTGTTTCTGTGTTTTGTGTTTGACTGTCCTCCTTGAATGCTACTTTCCCTGTCCGATCTTTTTATATTTCTTTGGGCTAAAATTAATGATCCAGAAAGAGCTAAACTTTCAACCTTAATTTATGAATTACTACGCAGTCATTTCAAATATAGCGCATCAACTATTGCAAAAAGAAATTTTCAGTGGCTAAACCAGATCAGAGACATTGATGATTAAATGTGGCCTTAGTGGAGTATGGGATTCGCAGACCTTTCCCAACACTAAATGGTTAAAGTGTTCAGTAAATCAAAAACTCAAAGATTTATTCTTAAATGAGTGGTATTCTAAAGTAATGAATTCGAGCAACAGCACCTCCTACCGTTTATTTAAACATAAGTTTTGCTTTGAAAACTATCTTACCAACGCACCATATTGTTAAAATATATAACCAGATTCAGAACAAAAAATCACAGGTTACCAGTTGAAACTGGCAATTGGAACAAAACTCCGTATAATCGTAGAATATGCCAGTTTTGCAAAACGGATATAGGAGATGAGTTCCATTATCTGTTTGTATGCCGCGAATTCAAAACTCAGCGTAGTAAATATATCAGTCCAGACTATTTTAAAAATTAATAAACACCACAAATAACGCAGAGTTTAGAAAATTGTGTGAATTTATTAAAAACATCATGCAAAGAGTCAAATAGATAATATTCATGTTGTAATGTAATACTGTTTGATTTTGTTTAATTATGTATTAGTTTCGACATTATTTTTGCCATGCATTTGCCAACAAATACATGAAGAACTCTTCCATATTTGTGTATAGAAAACAGATCTTTAGTTATATGATAAATGAGGACCACCTGGGAGATCATTTCTTCTCCCAGCTATTACCAAATTGCATTACTCTTTTGTAATTAACCATGTCATATTATATTTATAATATCTTATCTGGTGGATCATTTCTTCTCCCAGCTATTACCAAATTGCATTACTCTTTTTGTGATTAACCATGTCATATTATATTGATAATATCTGTCTTCTATTAAACTTATGAGCCTCGATGATGATTTAAATGTTGTTATACACACCTCATATATTCATGTAAATGTGAATTGAGTGAATACAAGGTATTGTATTGTATTGTATTGTATTGTATTGTATTGTATTGTATTGTATTGTATTGTATTGTATTGTATTGTATTGTATTGTATTGTATTGTATTGTATTGTATTGTATTGTATTGTATTGTATTGTATTGTACTGTACATGTATGACACACTTTATTTTAAAATAAAGCTGTGATTTAAAGACACAGTGACTTGGGTGATAATTGTTTTTTTAATTAATTTGGAAATTGATTGTCAACAAATATTTGTCAATGTGCATTTCTTTAATTGATACAATTAATAAGCTAATTTTATTTCACAATTCCAACTTTGTCTTTAAATCAAAGAAAGTATGGTTATGTCATAGCGAATACTTAATTAATTGTATCCGGATATACAGTATTTAAATTATAAGAATTAGATGCACAAACGAATCTAATGATTTATTGTTTTAATATTAAAGGTGATTGCTGTTCACGTTGGTGCGAATGACATTCCAAGTGACACCTCCGCTGCAGTGATAGAACAGAACAGAACAGAACATAACTTTGATTACATCTCAGGCATACATATATGCAGTAAGAAGAAATGTAACTAAATCACAAATAATGTATTATAGTGTGTGGCCAAAGACAAGAAAATTGTTCATTTAGTACATTTCATTGTTGGGGGAAACAGATGCTATATTTGTAAACTATGTTCCTACCGATATATTTAGCTTATATATATCTGCCACGTTGTAGAGCATAAGGGATTTAAAAAAAGCAGAACAAATAATCTTTATACACGAGGTTTCAAGAAGTCTAGCAACGAACAATATATGAAGACTAGTAATGATTTGGCATAACTTACATACCAAATAAAGGCCGTTATCCTGATTAAAACTATGTATGGAGTGTGTTTGAAATACTTATCAATTAGTTGCATAAATCAGCGGAGTGTTTCACGTGGAAAATTCTTAAACATGTAAGTAGCAAAATTACTTAATTTTAAAAGATTTTCAGATGTCGATAACGTTAGAAGGAATTTAACGTCATTATTGGGGTTCGTTTGTCTAATCAGGGAATGAAGGTGTTGCCTATTGTTCGAGAAGTAACTGCATTCTATTAAGTAGTGTTGTTCATTTCCTATTTTATTTGCCTTACATAAGTTACATATTCTTTCGTTTTCCGCTGTTCCATTCCATCTACCAGTTTCTATGGGAAATTATGATTCGCCGTTCTTAGTTTGTAAATTTGAATACCTTTTGATATAGGCAGAAGCTTAAAGTACTTTTCAATTTCAAGATTTATTTTAAACGAGTTGTAAAATTTTCCTTTGTTAGATTGGGTCATTTGAGAACTCCAATTCTATTTATTTTTATCTAGTAGTACTCGTTTAATTGGGTATTTAACAGGGGCGGATCCAGGATTTCAGCTTAGGGGGGGGCGTAAAATTTTGGTCAATTTTCGGGTCCGTCTCTAGCCTCATAAAACGGTTGCGGTAGTGCATTGATAGGGTAAAAAAGTCCGTTTTTAAATAAAAGGAATTAACAATGTTAATTAAACCACTCATTAGCCATTATGCGTCGAACGAGCGATAAAAAAAATTATACTGAGCCAATGAGGGAGTGCATCGAAATTGATTGATATTTTATCTACAGTAACATATATGAATAAAAAAAAGGCCGTTTTCAAATAAAATGATTGAACAATGTGTTAATTAAACCACTCATTAGCCATTATGCGTCGAGCGAGCGAGAACATTTTTTATACTGAGGGCGTGCATCGAAATTGTTTGATATTGTATCTACAGTAACATGGACATACATGTATGAATAGAAAAGTCCGTTTTTAAATAAAAGGATTTAACAATGTGTTAATTAAACCACTCATTAGCCATTATGCGTCGAGCGAGCGAAGCGAGCAAGAAAAAATTTTATACTGAGGGCGTGCAACCAAATTGTTTGATATTTTATGTACAATAATATGGACATAGAAGAAGAAGAAGAAGAAGAAATTTTATTGACTTAAACTATTACATAGTTTTTCATCATATAAACATACATTTTACAAATATAATTTGACCACAATAACAAGATTAGTACAGGTTCATTAATTTATGAATTAATATGAAAAAAAGGAGATATATCACGGAGAAAAAAAATAAATATATATATATATAGGAATCAAAATCTAATACGGTACAATAGAACAATTGTATTATAGTGAGGATGAACGAGATTATAAGTTATTTATCATGGTACGTCTTAAAGAGAAAGCTTCTGAGATGTATTTGCTAAAATTGATAACATCTTTTTTGTTTGTTGACTGAAGGAGAACAATGAATTTAAACATACTAGGCCTATGGCTATAATATCGTTTTATATATTTACTTCTGATTGTATTATAAATAGGACATATTAACGCAAAATGGAACTCGTCCTCTATATCATTAGTGTTACATATTTGACATATCCGTTCATGTCTTTCTAACCTTTCACGAGAATACCTCCCTGTCTCGATCCTTAAACTATGAGAGGACAAGCGTAATCTGGTTACCACACTGCGATCGCGCCTGGTATGCAATATATCTAGGTAATTATCATATTCAAAATGGTGTTTAACAGATTTGTAAAGAGTTAGCACTCTATTCGTTTCAAGGTCGGTTGACCAGTTTTGGACATAATTATCTATTAGTCGTTGTTTGTATATCGGTACAAAATGTATTGCATTTAGTGAGCTTGGGTCAAGCCATGCATACATGAAACCACTACTATTTAGTAATGACATGACTTTTGACACCCAATTTTTTAATCCCCTTTCACAGTCAGATTTTGCGCTTTCATACACGTGTTTTATAATAACGTTATCAGTATTGACCGCTCTTAGCCAGTATTTAATGATACTAACATGTCTATTTATATATAACGGATAACGGCCCAATTCCCCGTATACCCCTGCATTACTTGTCGATAATTTTACACCAAGAACTTGTTTACAATACTTTAAGTGAATTCTTTCAATTTCCTTGGATTTAGTACATGTATGAATAAAAAAAGTCTGTTTTCAAATAAAAAGATTTAACAGTGTGTTAATTAAACCACTCATTAGCCATTATGCGTCGAGCGAGCGAGAACATTTTTATACTGAGGGCGTGCATCGAAATTGTTTGATATTTTAACTACAGTAACATGGACATACATGTATGAATAAAAAAAGTGCGTTTTCAAATAAATGGATTTAACAATGTGTTAATTAAACCACTCATTAGCCATTATGCGTCGAGCGAGCGAAGCGAGCAAGAATTTTTTTTATACTGAGGGCATGCAACGAAATTGTTTGATATTTTATGTACAATAATATGGACATACATGTATGAATAAAAAAAAATTGATACTGAGGGCGTGCAACGAAATTGTTTGATATTTTATCTACAGTAACATGGACATACATGTATGATCCGGAATTTTTAGGGGGGGGGGGGCGCCGGGTGCGCCCCCCCTGGATCCGCTAGTGTTTAATATTTTTGGATGTAATCATGATTCGTTGGTTAAGCCATAGGTCAGTTCTTCCAGCTATATTTAAAATTTCTTTAATTTTTGATATCCATTTAAATTCATGCATATTGTAGTTTAGAAGTATATTGTATATTTGTTTCGAGTATTTTTCAGCTTTGCAAAACAACATTCTATTCCAAAAGCCTATCATTCTACTATTTACGGTTATTGAGAGAGGATATCTACCTAGTTCGCCATATAACATATAAGTCGGTGTGCTTTTTCTCAAATAAGTTATTTTCCTTAGGAAATCTCTGTGAACTATCTCAATAATATCTAAATTTTCGTAACCCCAAACTTCACAGCCGTATGTGAGAATTGGTACAATAGTATGATCAAACAATTTCAAAGTCAGGTCCAGAGGTGAGTTTAAGTTTTTTGAACGGATGTATAATAAATTCATTGCTTTCTTAGCCTGTTCTACATTATGTTTGCGCGCATTGAGGAAAGAGCCATTACTAGAAAATATGACGCCGAGATATGTATATTTTTTAATTACTTCTATATCATTCGCACCAATTAAAAATTAAAACGTGATATATTTCTAGCACCAAATACCATATTTTTTGTTTTCGATACGTTAATGTTTAGTTTCCAATTGTTACAATATTCATCAAAAGCGTTTAGGCTATTCTGAAAATCTGTCGTGTCATCCGATATAATAATGGTATCATCGGCGTACAACAGTACAAGTAGCTTCAGCCAGTTATGCACAGAACTTGGATCTTTAACATATACACCTTTGCTATTCCGAATTAAGAGATGGCTTTCCATATCATTCAAAAAAAGAGAAAACAAAACGGGAGATAATTTTTCACCTTGGCGGACTCCTGTTTGGCAGGGGAAATATAGGGACGAAGTTCCGTTTCTAAATACGCATGATTTTATGTTTTGATACATATTGTAAATAACTTGAAATACTTTTCAAGTAACTGAACTAGCTAAGAGTTTGAACCAAAGTCCACTTCGCCATACTTTATCATAGGCCTGGGAAAAGTCTATAAAAGCACAGTATAGTTTCTTTTTGTTTACACTCAAAATGTCAAAAAGAGACTGCATTACAAATATATGATCCATACATGAGTAATGTTTCATAAAACCTGCTTGATTTTCTTTCAGGATAGCGTTGTTCTCGATAAATGTATTTAATCTTTGATTGATAATAGCGGTAAAATGTTTTCCGAAGCAGCTTAAGATTGTAATCGGCCTGTAATTATTCGGATCAGTGGATTCATCTTTATTTTTGTAAATAGCGTATATCGTACCTTCAAGTCAGACGTTCGGTAAATGACCTGTATCCAATGTCATGTTAAAAAGCCGGGTGTAAGCTGGTAATAATATTACCTTAGTGGTTTTAATATACTCATTTAAAATGTTATCATTAGAGCTTGAAGTTTTTGCGTTCTTCAATTTGTTAATACAAGCGAGTATTTCCGCTTCGGTCATAGATGCATTCAATTCATTAAGAGCATAGTTTAAATTATGGTCTATAATGTCAGAAATAAAATCGTTCTCACCTGGATAATTAGTGGCATTTTGGTTAATTGTTTTGAAATGTTTATATAAAGTATCGATACTAGGTGATTTTTTGTTCGTTTTAGGGTTAATGCTATGAATATATTTCCAATAATCCTTTGGGTTATTGGATTGTAAATGTCTTAATTTGTCCGCTTTTTTGGATCTATACTTTTTATTATAATATGTCATAGTCCGTTTATATTCCTTGCTGGCGTTTTGTAAAATAAGTTTGTTGATGATGCAGGACTTGGTGGAGCCTATTCATGAAGCCAACCCAAGGTAATCATAAGGATTAAAACCGATACAATCAAGACGTGTCAATAATCCTATCAACATATGGCTTTTTCATAATAGCAAATGTGCGAAGCAAAGTAATTCAGAAGCGATGCGTGTCGTTAATCCTATCAACATAGCATAACTTTGACATTATATGTGGCATACTCATCAGTCTCGTATGATGTTCATTTGTTTAATTGTTGAATCCCCTTTTATTAATGTTGTTGTTCCCGATGTACAGCGGCAAAATAATTCCTCTGATTGTGACGTTATCACAAATATATGCTTCTTCAAGTGATACAAACTCCAAGGGTTCAAAACAGCCAAATTCTATAACCGGGAAGTAACCGGGAAATCGACCGGGGAATAGTATCACCCATCCGTATAACCACAATTCTATTTTTAGATATATGACTGGCACTTAGAAGCATTGTCGCGATAATTTCTCATGCTTTATAAATGTTTTAATTATGGAATTATGTCGATAAAATGAAGAGAAAGTCGCGTTTATTTATGTCAATTTAAGTGCATGGCAGCCACATGCCACCATATATACTACACTATTATATACACCTAATTCTACGTAATAGTCCAGATATATCTCAACGTGTTTTGTACAAAAGGGAATACAAGTAATTACAGAAAGGACAACTCTGTCATGGAGTAGACCTTTAAATCAAACAATATAAAAAGATCGGACAGGGAAAGTAGCATTCAAGGAGGACAGTCAACCACCAAACACAGAAACAAACATGGAAACAGACAAACAAGAAGGCAAAAGTAATATTAAAAGTAAACGACATCACAAACACAAAAGGGTTGACAATAGGGCTACCGCCTTGGAACGGTCAGTATCAAAGTAGGCCACTGGGGGGTTTAAACCGGTTCTAGGGTGCACCAAACCTCACACTTACCCTACTGTTATCCCATTAAAACAGGACAGTGTAAATAAAAAAATCCCCGCCATGATCTAATCTCTAACCAACAAGGCAGCATCAATAGGCAATATAAGTAAAACACAAATATGCTCGTGTAAATATAATACAAAAAACAATAGCCTAGAAAGCCACGATGAAGGTACTCAATGACTTGGCAGAAGCCAGAGCAGTAAGAGAATAAACCATTAAGGGCACGACAAGAAAGATCATGGACAAACATCAAACGCCACCGTCCCAATGGCTTTAGGCGTCATCATAGGGTCCACAGCCTGTCCGGTCATCGTACAATTAAAGAGGAAAGCATAGTGGCGAACTGTTTAACAAGTTTAACAAAGATAATATGAAAGTGATCATGACCAAGAATCTTACGAAGTTAATAAATCACATCACCATAGAAGTCAGGTTGTGACAGTCCTTGTCGTCCTTAAATTACATTTATATTTGAAAAGAAGATCAGGGTTACGAAAATAAATTTTTGCAAAGGTTTTACGAAGTTTGTGGTAACGGTAACCCTGATTGAGTAATGTTTAGTTATACAAAGATAACGAATATTAAAGTCCTCAACTCGAGTACAAGCTATAGAAAAACGAATAAGTTGAGACAGATACACCCCATAAGAAGTTGCACGGGGAACATCCCCATCCAAGTGGAGATAATTAACAATGTCAAAATTAAAATCATCTCTCTTGTCACAGATTTTGCTAATTATTTTACCATTTTCAATCGAGAGATCTAAATCAAGAAAAGAAGCGTTATTATCAGATATATTTTCTTTATTAAGCTGAAGTTCTTTAGGATAAATATTATCAACCATAGTTGGAAAGAAAGGGTTGTCAATGTTCAGTATGTCATCCAGATACCGAGAGGTGTCATTAAAAGCTTCAATAACATCTGCCTGGGTATCTGGTGAAAAACTCAACATGAAATCTCTTTCATAGCAAAATAAAAACAAATCTGCGACAAGTGGTGCACCGTTCGTACCCATGGGGATACCAACAATTTGTCTATAAACGGTGGTACCATACCTGACGAAAATATTATCTAATAGGAAAATGAGTGCTTCACAAGCTTCATAGCAAGTCCACATAGTATAATTATCTAAACTGCCGTTAATAAAAAACGCTTTAATATTATTACATGCCAAAAACGTAGTATTTTCTCCAGCGAATGTTTTTTGAATAAGAGAAATTAGCTTGTCTTTAATAAGGTGATGTGGTACGGTTGTATATAATGTAGAGAAGTCATAAGTGCTTATTGATGAAACTTGACCTTTATTGAACATTTTATCCAGAACGTCTCCTGAATTTTTTATAGACCAAAATAAATTAATCCCAGAGTTTTCATAAGTTTTATCACAATATAGTTTAACGTGATCTTTAACGGCAGTAAGACAAGAAGTTAAAAGTTTGGAGATGTTTGTTGTGTTGCAGGGGCACTAGAATTAGAAGTAAAGCGAGCCTTATATGGATTTTTATGTAATTTAGGAATCCAGTACATGGTAGGCAGTTTATTTTGCTTATCGTTTACACCAGCCTTGAAATTAGTGCACCGAGTGATATGTGCGGAAACAACATCATCTTCAGTAGAATTAACTGGAGTATACGATTTGGTGCTGCCGAATTCCAGAGATAAAAGATTGACGTAATGTAGGCGTCAGACAATAATTACATTATTAGCTGCTTTATCTGCAGGAACTAAAACAAATTTATTATGAAACTCCTGAATTCCCGATTTTGAATTACGAAAGGAAAACATAGGTCTCGGAGGAAGTAAAGAGGGGTTAGCATTATAAAAGTTAATACGTGTATCTATAATTTTAAGAATTGGCTTTTTCCAAGTAGAAAGCGAGTTTGGGTCCGCATGTTCTCTACGACACCATTTTATACTAAAATATTCAATGGAGTGGGCGATCTGGGCACGACAGGCATTAAAATCAATAGTTGAAGGTAATCTATATTTAGGACCTTTCGAAAACAAATGCCGAATACGTTTATCAACAATATCAAAATTACCAGTGATGACATGACCTGCTGGAGCATAGCAAAATTTTGATGTGTTGCATTCACATTCCTTAGGAGTATTATGTACTATATCAAGGTCAGAAACTATTTTATTGTAGTTGAAAATAATATTTCTAATAGGCTTTTTATATTTATAACAAATTACAAGACTTTCGGAATTTTTGAAATATTTTGGGATAGAATCAACTACATGAGTATCCCGAAATATACTAGGCATGTCAATGAAATCAATACCTTTATTAATATATAGTAGTTTTAGAAAATGCCTGACGTGATCAGACTCCTTGTCAATATGGGGTCGGAGAACATGTTGTGTGTAGCTTTGAACTATGGAAGCAGTGTTATACAAGGGATCTGTACGAAGGAAATTTTTTCTGCTTCTTCGTCGATCAACTTTAGTGAAGAAATGGACAAAGAGGTAAGCCGTGAAAGCATAGAGTGCTTTCCAGACTGTTTAAAAATAGTATGTAAATCAGCGACAGAAATAATTACACGTGATTTACGTTTGATGTTACCATTACGCCTAAGACCATGAGACCTAGATTTACGCTTTCGAATAGAAAATATAGAAAAAATGTCAATATTAGGATCTTTAGAAATATTTCCTTCTTGATAAATATTGTCATTAAGGCCGAGTGGATAAGGTGTCTGTAAGTTTTTCATCCACTTAAGTTCTGCAATATGTCTAGCTTTTATTTTGAAGCTTTAAAGTATACTTTGTTACGAAATTCATAAATGTTGAATTTTCACTTGAACAAGTTAAGCAATTTCAGTATTGTCTTTACTGTTATGCGATGGCAACGTTTAAAGACTAAGTTGTCTCACCTGCTTGAGCCAAATGCGCATTCTGTCGATAATGAAACTTTAAAGGGGTACCCATTGGTGTGTTTGGTGCTGTTTACACCTCCTGTCCGAAAGGACAGGCCTAATGTCGCCCTGTACCATTCAATTAGTAGTAGCATATTTATATGGGTATATAGCGGAAATACCCATTAAGCCTAATAAAAAAACATGTGTGTTTCCGGTTTCCCGACCGACCCTACTTTATCACCGCCGGCCCTAAATATTTTAAGCGGATTTTTTTTTTTTTTTTTTTTATTCAAATGATAATTTTATTAGCCAGAGTTGTTAAGCATCTAATCTGGATTGCAAAGGTTATCAAAAAGTTGCCTTAGTACAAAAATGGCATACTATATGCGAACAATATATATAAAAAAAAATATAAAAAAACAACTTTTTCCTACCTACCTACCATAACTTTTTGACAGGGTGAAACCAGAAACACACATGGTTTTTTTTTAGGCCTTAAAGGGACACATGGCAATCTTGAGCTTTATTCCAACATTAAATTTTGCTCCTCAATTTAGTTATCCTGCGTCATTTTGACTTTAAAACTGCTTGCATATGATTAAATAAAAAATTGATATTTCAATTTTCTTCATTATTGCACCAATTTTTTAAATATACTATTGATGCACTATTATAAAAAGTAAGTAATATGTAAAAAGGATTTGCTTTGAACTATTCTAACAATTACTATTAATGATTAATCAAATGCAAGTGAAGAGAAAAACTAACGGGACTTCGTGAGTTTTTAAAAAAATCAAGATTGCCGTGTGTCCCTTTAATATGCGTTTCTTTTTCCTTTCAGGATATTACTTAGAAAACAGACTTAATTTATGATCCGGAGACGCAATAATCTTGTCAGTACACAAAATGACACAGATTACCCAAAGACATAGCTTTTACCCAACTGACACAGATATTTGTGGTCTTACCATTAGTGTTTTGATTGATTCCACGTGTTTGTGATTGCAACATGTGTATTAACGATACTCGAAACAGAGAGTACACACGTGTGATTAAGTGTTATAGTTTACAATGTTCTAATGATATTGGTCAACTTACGTATTAAGATATTGTCCAAGTTCAAGGTCGCTTGATGCATTAACTTTCCCCCATGTCTTAATAAAGAACTTCGTTTTGAAATAAACAGCTGCAACTGCATTCTCATGTGTCAAATCGTCCTGAAATAGAAAGGAAACTGCATTTAAAAGAACAATTGAACTGAATGAAATTGTTGTGCAACGGCTTACAGACACATTTGAAATTGTCTTGTAAAGGCTTACTGACACATTTGATATTGTTGTGTAACGGCTTACTGACACGTTTGAAATTGTCTTGTAACGGCTTACTGACACATTTGATATTGTTGTGTAACGGCTTTCCGACACATTTGATATTGTCGTGTATTGGCTTACTGACACAGTTGATATTGTTGTGTAACGGCTTACTGACACATTTGATATTGTTGTGTTACGGCTTACTGACACATTTGATATTTTTGTGTAACGGCTTACTGACACATTTGATATTGTCGTGTAACGGCTTACTGACACATTTGATATTGTGTAACGGCTTACTGACACATTTGATATTGTCGTGTAACGGCTTACTGACATATTTTATATTGCTGTGTAACGGCTTACTGACACATTTGATATTGTTGTGTAACGGCTTACTGACACATTTGAAGTTGTCGTGTAACCGCTTACTGACACATTTGATATTGTTGTGTAACGGCTTACTGACACATTTGATAATGTTGTGTAACGGCTTACTGACACATTTGAAATTGTCGTGTAACGGCTTACTGACACATTTGATATTGCCGTGTAACGGCTTACTGACACATTTGATATTGTTGTGTAATGGCTTACAGACACATTTGATATTGTCGTGTAACGGCTTACTGACACATTTGTTATTGTTGTGTAACGGCTTACAGACACATTTGATATTTTTGTGTAACGGCTTACTGACACATTTGATATTGCCGTGTAACGGCTTACTGACACATTTGATATTTTTGTGTAACGGCTTACTGACACATTTGATATTGTCGTGTAACGGCTTACTGACACATTTGATATTGTAGTGTAACGGCTTACTGACACATTTGATATTGTCGTGTAACGGCTTACTGACACATTTGATATTGTCGTGTAACGGCTTACTGACACATTTGTTATTGTTGTGTAACGGCTTACAGACACATTTGATATTGTCGTGTAACGGCTTACTGGCACATTTGATATTGTTTAGGTTATTTCAAGCCATCCTATCGCCTTATGTTAACCTTTGGGACACGAGCCTTATGTACTAACATAAAATACATTCTTGATTTGAACAAAAAAACAGAGGTCTAAAAATAATCAAAAATGTTACGTTATTAAATGTACTAAATGAGTAAATAAGCTGGAGATGCCTCTACTAGTCATGCCGAGCATGGCAATTACCTGGAAGTGACTTATGCACTGTTTCTAATGGATGACAATTGACAAATTACCAAATACAAGTGTAATCTACAAAGCAGGATTCAGCTGAGAAGAATATTTTCCTATTCAATAAGCAGTTGGTCCGAAGTTTAAACTCTCGCCACATGTCCGAACCAGATACTAACTTTGCATGACCTCTAATTTGGTGAAGCACTTCCGTGGCCGGGATAGTAAAGACGTTGCGTCTAAAACGTTCTCGTCTCTCTCCGCAGGGGGTTCGAATCCCACTGAGAGCTTGACATGTAAGTGAGACAGGGTCGATTCTTACGGATGGTGGGAGGCATTACCCAGGAAAAGCGTTTGTAGTCTGCCTCCACCACGAACAAACGGCCGTCATATACAGCCTAAAATGTGCTAGAAATGACGTAAAACTCCATTCAAACAAACATATATAGAGTACCATTGTCAATGCACTGATAACGTCAACTGTCATTTACACTTATTAATAAACGTGGCAATGGTTATGATCCAATAACGACAGATAACTAATATACCATTAACGTTTTCAGTGATCTGTTCATGCTGGGTATGAGGAACTCATCTATGTCGATTATTGAGAAGTAGGTATAACCTCGCAGCCTCTCATATGCGTCATGATTAGTCAACCTTTGATCAGAAAACATTTGAGCACTTGTCGTGTTTAGGTCACGTGGAAGAATATCTGAAAGATAAAGTATGGTACAATCATGTTCATGTTCCATTTGATGCATGGGCTAAACTTCTAAACTTCTATACACGGTATAAAAGTATATAGCAAACATGAACAGTAGTCCTATCTGTCTCTTTAGGTCTCTTCCGCTATTTCACACGCGGGTATTAAGGGCAGCCTCGTTTCCTTAACATAGAAGTTCAAAGAGATATTTAGCATTCACAGTTTATAGATCTCCATTCATACGGGAGTAGCCGTCTTTATATCCCCTCCAGAGGATGGTACTCGTCTAACTTATTAAAGGGACTTTGCTTCTAAATGTGTCTAAAATAAATCGTTCTTTGATTATTCCCAAATTGTATAGTAAAACAGAATAAACGTTATAAAATACGTCATATTTAACGTCATAATCTTTCTAAAAGGAAGATTTTTCAAACATCTTCAACAACCTATTAAGTAAGCAAAATTAAATTATATTTTTTAACTTTTCTGTTTTCTTCTCGGTTTTAATGTCGGCTGATTTAGTCTTTTAACCAGAGCATTTTATAATCATTGCAATTAGATTTTGTCAGCAATTTTAGCTGGTTAAAAGACCAATACAGCCGACTTTAAAACCGAGAAGAAAACAAACAAACACTAATAATGTGTAGTTCGAATTATCACTACCACGTTTGCCGGTCTTACTTTTTTTTACCGATACATGTGTGTTTGTTATTTACTCATTCAATATGCCAATAGAATACGTTAATCACACGATTCTTAATTGCTCACACAATGCAGTCGAGATTTTACCAGTTGTTGTTAACAAACATCAATAGAAAAGTTAAACAAGATAATTTAATTTTGCTCACTTAATAAATCTTTTAAATGTTTTGTTATCGTCACAAACATTATCTAGACTGAACAAAAAAAAAACGCTTGATGATTGCGGCATCGCTTTTGTTTTGTTTACCGACTCGAGATTCTCCTCGTTCATTTAACCTTTGAAGAAATTGTTCAAAATAACAGCAATCAATAGAAAGGTTATTTATTTGGCTTCTAACCATACATCTTATGTAAAAAATCATTAAACAATACAATAAACAGACGGTGATGTGCTTAAATGCTTTAAGAAAAGGAAAAATGCGATATATTTCCTTTCCAACTCGAGATTTTACCTATTTATTTAACCGTTTTTTTTAATAAAAGTATACCATTAGAAAGGTTATTTTTTGGCTCTCTAACCATGTATCTTATTTAAATATTTATTAAACAATAAATGTTTGATGACCAAAACAATAAACACATGGTGAAACGCGTAAACGCTTTAAAAGCAAAAATGCGATACATTTCCGTTCCAACTCGAGATTTTGCCTATTTATTTAACCGTTATTTCGAATAAAATTGCACCATTACAAAGGTTATTTATTTGGCTTCATGGCAATGTAAAATATATAAAAATCAGTAAAACAAGGATATATAATGTCTGTTTGCAATGTACATCGAGGCATCTCGCATACCACCACGATAAGCGTAGTAAAAATCGATAAATGTAGCGTATAATCGATAAATTTATCTGGACGACAAGTGTTCTCAGTTGAATAGGGCGTTTGTAATGCCGTGTCATATCCCTGTCATATCTAAAGCCCTGTGTTTAGTATAGGTTTATAATGAACTTTTCTGGAATATAAAACTGCAGGACTGTATCCTCCTTCCTATATTTTCCTTCTGTTGGCATGACAACCCGAGTTCTGGGTTGATTGTCAGATTTTGAATAACATTGAGATATAACCACCCAGAAATCATTCCTGTGAAGTATTATGCAATATCGCCCAGTAGTTTCAGAGATGTTGTTTAAATGTTTACGATGACGATGGTAGACAACAGCGACGGACGAAGGTTGACGATGGACAAAATAGCGATAAAAACTTAGGTTTTTATTAAGTTTTAGATAATTGACAACACAAAGGACTTCACGGTTTAGCATAAAATAATCGACTTCAAGGATTAGCATAGTTTAAATATGCATTAATTCTTGCGAACTGGTTCTTTGACACATAACCCTTTCGCTTATGTGAAATAATATTGTGGAAGTTTTCGTGATAAAAACGGGGTATATGCATGGATTTTGTTCATAATATGCGCAAAATTAAAGTACGCTTCAAGGATTAGCAATATGTTCTGGTGCGTTTTCAGAAGTTTTCCAAAGTGTTTTCCAAAAGTACCAACTTTCACAAAAAAATAATATCAGTTGGAGGTAGCGTACATTTTTGAGTTCGAATGCGCTTTCTTTGGTAGAAAATGGTTAAGAAATAAAAATCTTATCGCACTCTGAAGCTTTCAATGTGGGTGAATGTTTACAATTTTTTTCTTCAAGATTAGCAATAATGACGTCATAGGTTTTGTGGTTTAGTCACACTGACAAAGTAATGTTACATTATAAGACCAGTAAATACGGCACATACCCATTTAGGACTAAGGAGCGCCTTCTTACGGTCCCTTTCATCACCAACCTGTGGATAATAAGCCACAGGGGCAGTCTTGTCTGGACACCGTTTGCAACCATAAGTGTCCCTTTCCTCCCCGTGGTAGCGTAATCACCTTGCGCGAACAAGATGTGAAAGTGCTGCCATCTTACCTCAACCCAGACGGATACGTTATGCCCCAGGCATAGCAACCATCAAACTGTACCCCAACAAAATGCCCCAACAAATACAAACATAAACCGCACAGGCCCCAGTTCGATGACCATAAGTATCAGTATGCTGCAAATAGACACGCTTATCACCCACAAGATGGCGTGGTACAGTCATACCCCTCAACAACCCCGAGCAAATATGACATGATCAAAACATATCATAACACTGCAAATCAAGCACGCACCACATACAACACAACGCCAAACACAGTTAGGACCGAAAGGTGTCAACACACGAAATTAGGTTGAATTACCCGCTGATGTTGACTCCGTATTTAACTCTTATTTAGGCATTAAACAGACCTTTTTAAAAGTCCAGACTCTATTGTACCCATCTCGGTGCGTCCTAAGGCTCATTGAGTATGTTGATGGAGGGACTATAAACCTTAGAACTACACACACACACGTTATATATTTTGTATTAAGATTGGATGTGATCAAAACTTTTATAGATTGCAGAGTTCAGGGTATAGTTGTGCAAGAACGTTAACATGTGTCTCTACATCAATGGCGTCTTGACGTCAATGACGTCATAATATTATTAAAAAAACGTATTTGTTAAGTTGTCAGTATGTATTACTTTATCAGTATTTATTACTATAAAATCAATCCGTGTCTGTCTCAGTCAACGCTGACAGTTTTAACAACATGACGTCATCTAATTTGGAAAGCCCATGTTTGACCAGGTAAAATGTATTCGCTCATAACAAGTGTCAAGCTCCAGATTATCTGAGGCTTTATTCATAACATGTGTCAAGCTCCAGATTATCTGAGTTTTCATTCATAACATGTGTCAAGCTAAGGATTATCAGTATTTATTCATAACAAATGTCACGCTCCAAATTATCTGAGTTTTCATTCATAATGACAAATGTTTAAACCGAGTTGCCTTTTGTTTGATGTTTATTTTTATTTGCATGCATATTTCAAAAAAAAATTCAAAAATATTTTATGAAATCTATTCATTTTCTCAGTAATGTTTGTTGAATTCGGGCATCGTACTTACACAAAGAGTTAATGTTTTGTTTGTAAACATGTATTTCGAAATCGACTAAATCATGCAAATCCACATGGCTGTGGCATTTTAACCTACTTCGTCTAGCTAGGTTCTGTTCTGTTTCTTGTTGTTGTTGTTTTTATATCAAAATTATGGCCACTTTTACCATTGTATTTACTTATATTCAATTTCAATTCTTTCTTCCACCTATAAATTTGTATTTTTATTTTTTAGTAGTTTCGTGCAGTAAAGCTTATATTCAATGTGTGGGGCAGACATAGGGAAGTTGAATCAACGTGTAGTGCATCTTGTTAAGATATTTGTCCCTGCAGCAAAAGGCGTTTTCTAGGTTACGCCACAGAACTTCAAGTTCAAAACCAGTTGCATCAGACTAGACACATCAGAGTTATCTAGCCTTTGATTTTTTTAAGAAAGTGTTTTCCAGTAGGCCTTAGACTATTCAAGCCAGTAGAGTGATACTGGCAGGCCTTCTTGTGCATCTTGTTCCCGGAAGACTTCTTAATACTTCTTAATACACGTCAGTCTGTTATGACATAATTTTAGACAGGGAGGTCATCTTAGCTTGGCCATACAACACAAATCTGTCTATCCATCATCAATTTCATAAAATAATGTTCTAGTCTAGATTTAAAACAGTTTAATGACAGTTGATCACAATATTATATATTTGGAATGGATCGACCTCTAAGAGTTTTGTAGGTCGCCCAAGATCGCCAATTTGGTTAAAACAATGTCAAACTTATGGAAATTTTAAATGTCCAGCAATCGTGCAAATATTCATACAGTCTTTAAGTTTCCTATTAAATCTTGGATTCTCAATACTTTCAGAACTTTGATTTTAAACCCAACTGACAGAAATTTGAGAATATAGGGGAGGAGCCTGTGGGATTATGAACTGAGAAGTGTACACAAATACACGTGGTAGTGTTTACAGCAGACAACAGTCTACTGAAGACACTCAGCGTTATGCCTTAGAGAAAGGCAGTGATTATAGTTGTGTGTAAACCTCTGTATCAGTACTCTGAGATGGGATGTTTGTATCTGTGACTATTCATGTGTTCCAGATAACAAATCATCCCTACCATGTTTAGCATGGTGAACTTGTTCACCAAGGTTTAGTAACCGTGTTTTTTCACGAATCCTAACTACAGCCTCAATGATGAATCGACGTATTTTCTGAAAAAGAAGACCCATATTTTAACAGGTGTGTGTTCTTTTCTAGTGCAGATACAAATAAGGTAATGTCATTCAAAAATTTAAAATAATTTCCTCGATACATTGTTTAAGTTATATATTGTTTATGTAGCTATTTCATCTATTACTGTGCGTTCTATAAATAGTTCAATCATCATCATCACGTGATCTTGCGTAAAATGTATTAATACGGTATATTGTTCTCCTAGGATAGTGTATTGAGATTTGTAAACCGTTAATTTTATAATTCGCTTGCAACACCATCAAACGCATATCTCCATCTTTCTTGGATTTATATATTTAAGAAATAAACATGCCCTTTATAGTCTTCATATAATATTTAATAGGTTTGGTCAGTATTGGTTATCGCATAGGCTACTTGTAAAAAGTTGTTGCTGCCCATTCTCAGGAATGAGATTTTTAGCTTACTTTGTAGTACGCTGTGTAATATTCTTAAGTTTTTACTTCCCTTGCTATGAAGTTAAAATGACTGTCAGATTCGGTAGTAAAATAATCCTGAATACTGCCAATTTTGTCGGCGAGACCGAATGCAAATCTGGGTATATATGACGTCATTTGATCCCGAGTGAATATTTTTAGACTTCGTGTCTATTCGGACACTTCGCTTTTAGAATAAATCCCTTATAGTTCATTAAAATGTGTAAAAGATTGAGGGCTCAATCGGGAGAGCAGCAGTCACAGAAAAGTAAAAAGGGAGCGGGATGGGTTCGAATCCGAGCACTACCCAATTATTTTTATTCTAATTATATTTATTTTTATGTAAAAGTTTGTTTAATTTATGCCTAATGGTCTTATAAGGGGTACATCAGGATTTTTCTAGAAACATCTAAAATTATAAAATTGTTCCAGTTCACGATATAAAACACTATCAATCAAAATGTGAAGCTAGAACCATGTTGTTAATGTCTAAAAGTTTAGAACACCATATAGCTAGGGTGGAATCGCACGTAATATGCTGCAATTAACGCTGGTGCGTCACCTAGGATAGCACGTATTACTGTGTAGAATGAAATTTCTTTGCAAATAAAACATTTTGTAGGCTCATTATGTTTTGGTCATGTAGAATAAAAAATATTAATATTTGTCAATTTTAATTCGAACACCTAGACCCCCATAAAAGCCTGATGTACTCCCTTTAGGACTTAAGTCGGAAAACAAATTGTGTGTGTGTGTATGGAGAGTGGGGGATGTTTTAAAATATTTTTACGACTTTTATCTATCTCAGTCCTGCCGCGCGTTATTGAGTGTCTGTCAAACATTCGTCAATGTGCAAAGGTGGAACAAGCGGGACTCGAACGTATGACTGTAGCATTGAGAGATATACATTACACAAACAAGAGTAGATCTAAACACAAATATGTTACCTTTTATTACAATTTTCAAATTACATGCAAAACTGATTGAATTATATTCTGTTAAGCCAAAACACAAATATGTTTAAAAACGAAACAAAGCAGCAAAAAAAAAGAAGGGGTAAAAAGTTGATGTGAGGTGATTATTGTCAACAAACGATTTGTCAAAAATCCACGCAAAAATTACAATTAGGGATATGAATCGTGAAATTCTCAGTAGCATAGCTACCTATTAGGCCTGAAGGCCCGGGCCTTCACATCATGTTCACATACATGGTTGAAAAGTACAACAACGAAATAATTGTGTATGAACATCATGTTCACTCCGAGTTGTGAGATTAAATCACAACGGTATCCCGAGAACAGTGGTACTCCGAGTTGTGAGAATGACCTACAACGGTATCCCGAGACCAGAGGTATTCCGAGTTGTGAGAATAAATAACAACGGTACCCCGAGACCAGGGATGCTCCGAATTGAGAGATTAAAATCAAATGAGCACAACGATTTATAAGTTATGTTTTGTATATGTGTAGTCTGTATGTCTCTTCTACAAGTTGTGTGTAAAACAAATTTTCTTTTAGTTAAAGGTCACACTGTTTGGAACAAGTAAACTTCAGGGAGAATGTGTCACTTTACAGTTTCATTCAGTGAGAGTTGTTTACGTGTGCTATTTTTATAGCCATTCACTGTAACTGACACGCCTGTATAGCTGGTGTTATTGATACGACACACCAACAATTGTCACGTAACCGCCGGCCGTCCGTGGTCGTATAATGTTTATGTCTTAATTAATTAAATAACGAAATAACTATATTGCAGCATTTTAGCTTTATTACCTAACGTTATCAATCTCAGAATAGAGCAGACCCAAAACTCTCAAAAACTAAAGCATACAGAAAATAAACGCTTTTATATAAAACATACGAACGTGCAGAATTCAGCAGCATATGATTATCATATGACAATTTGGCATTACCATTTTATGATGCAACTGTTTTAGACTGCATATTCAGCTATAGAAATGTCAACTGATACGTGATATTATCCCACATTCTACTAGATGCAAGTTCCATGTAAACTACACATAACTCTTAAAGGTACAGCGACATTATACTATTTCTATATTATCAAAGCATGCATTACACTCATTTACTAAATGAATTCGATAATTAAATTATTACTGTATTGATTTAATTAAACAATCGATGACAAATCATCAATAAATTAATCAATTAATTAAGATAACTAATTAACCCAGGTACCATTATACTACACACTCTCTCCTTACCAGTGTAGGGAATGTTGCCCCTTTAAGGAGTATCGATGAAGTGGATAGCTTCATTTCCTACGGAATGGCAATTATTCAAATTGTACAATGTGTTTCAGGGTGTGGAAAATATATTCTTTGAGACTTGCAAGCGTTTAGATTTGACTAAATTAATCCATTTAGATGAACAGCCGTGTGCATAATATTAACATTAAGAAGACTTCTGATCAATGATTTAATGATGTTAGTTCGTCAAATGAACAACATTGTATATAATTATGCATGGATTGGCATGATGAAGATTTCTGATTAGGATGAGTTATTTCTTATTTATTGTGATTATATCACAACAAGGTGCTAGATAAACTGATGTTACATCATAATACATTAATTTTCTCTTAATCAGAATATTATTTTCAATATGTAAGATTGTACACTGAAAAACCTGCAGTCTGCATAAATAGTACATATAAATGGAAGTGGATCACGCCGTAGACACATGTCACGACTCATCCAGTCACATTAAACTAACATCGGACCTACCAGTCATAGCATCAGCTTATATCATCAGCGTCAAGCAATGGAGCTACTAGTTACGTATTTTGTGTGACCCGGTCTGGGATCGAGCCCACGACCGCCAGCATGGTAGCCAAAGCCACCCCCGCTGCACCGTGGTTGACAGGAATTCCAGATGTGTAAGTCTATACTAATGGTTAATTGATGAACTAGATACCATATACTAATAAATGACAGATTCACTCGTTGAATAAAGCGCGGGTCGCGGTTTAAACCAAGCCAGATCGAGCCCTAATTCCTAAGGAGAATGGACGCATTGACTCCGTTGCCTTTATATTGGACCAATGTATGAAACACATCCATATATTCCGCCATGTTGTCTCTCTAAGAAATTAGGGGCTATTCAATCAATGCCAGGTTTTAAAGTGTTGGGTGTAAGTTCATCCCTTGAGCATGGATTTTAGGTCTAGGTATTCCATGTAAAAGTAAGTTAGTGGCCGTTCAATAAATCTGACAGAGCTTCATTTAAATTCAATTTGCTGATTTTATCATACTGTGGAATAAACTATATTTATGTTTCCTACATCATTGACAGATATCGTACGTGACCTATCAGATACCCAATACAGAGATATAATAGACCCTACATATAGACATCAATGACCGTGATGTTTGATGATTGAATACAAACATAAATAATACATCGTAAACACTATAAGATAGCCATGTCATTCTAATTAAAATTACAAGAGACTATAGTTATAAAACTATCATTTTTAAAAGTAATTTATAACATCAAACTCAAATGATATTAGCATATATACGAGTATTACACATTGTGCAACCTTCTTATCATGGGCATTTCATCTCTGACTCAGCATCATAGTCGCTTAATTCCGACATTTTCACACACACTATACTGTTTGTGCGTGCTTTCCCTATGTACAAATGGTTTCGTTTAGTTCCCAATGACGTCACTTCCGGTTTTACGAGGAAGAGTTTTCCCCCTTTGATTTTTTTTCAATTTTTTAGCGTAGCCTGTTCGTCTTTTCGGTTTTTATCTTTAAAAACATATTTTCACTAAAACTACATCAATAGCATAGTTAACATCGTATTTATAATGATATTTGATAATTAAAAACATATCAACAACGGATTTGTTGATTTAGGACAAATTTCTGCTTTAAGTAATAGATAGAGTCTGGTCTCAGCGAGTTGGCTTATTTAAACACCATACGCCCATCGAGGTGTTTAAATAACCAACGAGCTGAGACAGACTCTATCTTTTTTGTAGCATGGTGTACTGAGTAACACTCTGACGTCATAGTGACCGTACTCTAAATTCCAATATCCGGTAGTTGTAGTACGGTAAAGCCACGCCCCTTTAGTTAATCTAAATTAAACGATTTAATGCTCTGCATTCATCAGAGGAAATGTCACCGACCATGCTACAAGACTATGTAAATGATTCTAATCTATCCCAAACGTGTTTTTCTCACAAAATAACGAAGAGCAAATCTAAATTTCAAATGTTTACCCGCAACCCCTTTTATTTATGTATTTAAAGGCAGCTTCAAAATTAATACTTGCGGACTAAATATCAAAGTGGAAGTAAACTGTAGTTTTATCAACAATGCCATTCGTATGTCTTTAAAACATCGATACGGTTTGTTTTAAAAGGCATGCGGAGTTTCGTGTTTGGCATGCAGCAAGTGTTTCCCTGTAAAAGTGATACAGTTCTAGGTATTCCCTTTCATGTATGTGTAATCAGTCGATTAATATTTTCAGTAAACTGTTTCTGAGATGAGATAGTACTGGGTCAAGTCTGCATTATGTTTTTTATTCTCCTCACCCGTGATCTATTTTTTTTAAAACTGTTTTTGCTATATTATACCGTACCCATTATAGCAAAAGATAAGATGCGTTTCCAAGCAGTTGGATACGTTATTAATAAATCCGATGTTTTGTTAAAATCGAACTAAATGTGTATGTCTTATTACCTCCAAACGAAACCATAAGCTTAATATCAGACCACAGTTAAACAGTCACAAACTGCATATATGTTTTATTTACATTGTTAAACAGGCTAAACAACTTATACAAATATCACTCTTAATGGTGCAGATGACAACCTTAATTTGGCATGGTCTTGAGAGTGGTAAGAGGAGTTTTGTTTTGTTTGAATGTCATTTTACGTCATTTTAGCACATGTTAGGCCATATATGACGGTCGGTTGAGGCAGATCACCCCATTTTTCAAGGGTGGAACCAGTACTGTATATTGCCGCCATCCATAAGAATCGACACTTTTTCAATGGACAAGTCGGGCTTCCAATTGGACTCGAATCTTCAAAAAATCCACATGTCCGAGTAGGATACCAGCACACTCTCTAACAACGCCGATACGGGTCGCATCGGTTGGAAGCGAATCAAGTGCCTCAGTAACTAACAAGACCCTGTTAACTATATATTCATTGAAACTGTAAATTTTGAAAAAAATCCTATATAAACTTATATGTGTTGAAAATGACGTAAAACACCAGTACAACAAACAAACGAACATTCAGGATAATCTACATGTTTAATCCAAATAAAACAATACTATGACGCGGGAAGTTCTACTTTTAACAAATTGTTCTCAATCATATTAACAAAATGGAAAACATTAGCTACGGCTTACATGTTTTGAATATTAAAACGAGAAATGCGACGATCCTCGTGGAAAAGCATTTGTTTGACAGAGACTCAGCAGAAAATGGCCTGTATATGTTGCATCTAACACTGCCACCATGTTATATAGACATCAATATGTCATCAATATATTTGAACAGTACATGTATCTAAGATATACCCAAGCAAAATAAATTAAACTGGTCATATTAATGACCGCTTTTGGTTACACTCGGCTTGTGGATATGATGCGTTATACTTGGGTGATGAAGATATGGTATTATACATTATATATAGAATATATGTCACCTAACTCGGTTTAAATTTTGCACCACATAACAAAGTTTTGTATAAACATTTTGGCGTTTCCTCGCCAATTTATATATATATATATATATATATATATATATATAGATATCGTCTTCCATATGTTTAGAAAGGGTGTACAAATATATATATATATTGATATATATATAACTTAATATATATTTTGAGAATTCAAACTATATAGACGGCTTTAACCAGCCAGGCCAAATCCCAAGACAACAGCGTCAAATTAAGAGTTACCGACTCGTATTTGATTTTACGCATATTCAATCACGGGTATTTCAAGAACCCTTGAATAAACCTAAAGTTTAAATCGGCATATACAAGTTATTGTATGACCTGAACACCATGGCCGATTTTGATGAACAGTTTTTGTAGTGTAATTTTGCCGTTATTTGGCGGGGTAGTTTCTTAACGAGGCAGAAATAAACTCACATGGCTTGCTTTTCATTTGGCCTCCATAGTGAAAGGTCATGAAATGTGAGCTCTCTCTTTATCATAAAAAGTACATGTGACATATCAGAGTGGAGCTAGGAATTGCAGGATATCAACTATTAAATGGTTTTAAAGACAATATAAGTTTCAAAACATGTTTTTTGAAGAAGTTGACTAATATTTTGTGTGTAATGTAAGAACCCCTGCTGGATAGTTGTGCACTTGTAACAGCTAATTTTATCAGTCAAATATTTCAAAGCAACCACATGCTGTGAAATAAGGCTGCTGGCATCTTGGTTGTGATTGTGAGACCTCATTCAGTGCTTAGAGATACACATGTGTCTAGGAAACAGAAGTTAATATGTTCTGAATAGAGAGTTCAATTTTATGGAATGCATATACATGTGTCATTCATTCAATCAATTATATACAAACTTGGATTAAATGGACCTCCTATGGGGTCAAGTACAGACATGGCGTGTGACTAAGTTCTGTTTTTAAATATAAAAAAAAAAAAAACACATAATAAAAAAAATGTGCTCACCGAGTGTTCCGTGTTGATGACCATAATAATTTCATCTTGAAGTTAATGTAAGAAAAAGTGTGCATCACGTCTTAAAAATAAGAAGCCAGTCTAATGAACATCAAGGTATTTAATATCACAATATCTGTAAATCAAAATAATGAGCCACGTAGATGAAGAGTGTCCTTCAAAGTGAGACCCCAAACGGAAGATTCTGTCCTGTTCAGTCATATGTCCTGTTCAGTCATAGAATTCTCAGCATGATGATACATCACTTTCGCCAATCCAGTCTGAATCGCAGTCTAAACTTCAGCAAGATGACACAACACATTCGTCAATTAATTCTCAATCGCAGTCCTTATTTGCCGGGCAATCAACCCCAGTAAAGAGTATATCCACAACAGCAAAAGAAGAGAGAGTGAGAGATCGGTTTAATGGTATATTATACCATGTTATACCAAGTGACTCTTACTAAGAACCAAGAAGGGTCAACACATTCAGGAACTGAAAAAAGTAAAGAACTGATATACCAAAATAAAGGTGACACTTCTGGTTCGAAATGGATGAAAACTCAGAAGAAAACAGCAAAACCAGGCCACAACTCAACAAGAGGCCCAAGAGGGCATGTGGACGCTCTATTGGTTAAAACAGCTCTTATATGGTAAAGATCAGATACAAATGAAGTAATTACAGATTTAACAAAGGAAAATACAAATCAAGAGCTATAACTCTGTTGTTACTAACAAGATCTAGCTGTTTTTCGAAATTGTCCAAGATTTCACTGATATACCGCGCTTTGCACAACTAGACAACATACTGAGGCTTCCTGTCAAAGTTCGTAGAAATCCAACAAGCCGTTTAAAAGGAATAGCGCCGACAAAAAAATTAAAGTAAAAATGTCAAAGGGCCATAACTCCGTCAAAAATCAGCAAACTGGAACAAAAGCACGATATGCACAACTAGACATTTTACCGATGCTTCCTGCCAAGTTTCGTCGAAATCCAACAAGGTATTTAGGATGAGTAGCGCCGACAAGAAAGTTAAAGTAAGTGTCAAGTAATTAAAAAGATAATGAAAAAAAAAATCATTAAAAAAAAAATATATATATATATTAAAAATAATAATAAACATGATCAAAAGGAAAAAGTTTGGTGAGATGAAAATCAAGGCCCTATCGTATTAACGAGGCAAAATATAGCATTTTTAACGAAATCAAGGGCCATAACTCCGCTGCTACTCTTCCGATCTGGCTGGTCTTCAAACTTGTCCGAGCGTTTATTGCTATTAACAATCTGGTAAAGTTTGGTAAAGACCGGATGAAAAATGAAAGTCCTTTCGTCTTAACGAGGCAAAATATAATATTTTTATCATGCAGATATGCACTTTTCTGCCTAATAAAGGGCTTGACCTGTTAAATTTTGCTTTAATTAGGCAATGGCCAATAAAGCAATTCAATGAGGAATCCCCCGGCTTTATTGTACGTAGCGTTATCTGACGTCATGCACGTAACTTTGCCTGACGTCATAAAACAAACAAAAAACAACAACATGGCGACGTCCTCGATAAGCGTACCATTCTGAGAAATAGGTAATAATAGTAATTCCTACAGAAAATATGGATAATCTACATGATAAATAGAATATTACGTCAGTGCCTTTTAACTATCAAGTTGATTAGGCTCGTCACGAAAACGAAGAATGGCTCGAAGCCTCGGAGCCTCGCCATTCTTCGTTTTCTAATAAATACTGATAAAGGTGATCCTTTGAGAGCAACAAACACAATTCAGAGAATAAAGCAGCAGACTCGGTTTTATTGAGTCTGTTCATGAGAAGTAATGAAAGAAGCAACACCTCTCACGCCCCCTAGCACCGGCTTAAGCGGTATTCTACTTTAAAGCCACCTATATTGGGCTCGTTGGTCCCAAAGGACCAGTAAAAAATAACACTACTGATTCGTAGCACGGGGAGACTTTTTACAGCCGCCACACTGCACTAAACGAACGC